>NW_023590663.1:0-21337 GCF_014843425.1 Jatropha curcas
GCGGATTTACAGAATTCTAGAAAATTAAATGAAGAAGAATTATCTGCATTGACAACAGCCCTAACTTGGCTAGTTGCATAAAGTTCTTGTCACAGTTAGTCTTAAGAAAATGTATGGTATGACAAGATTGAAAAGGAAAGTAGAGAAGTTAAAAACTAAGAATAGGGATGTGATTGGTGAATTTAAATTCTCTTTATAGTTGATGTGCTACTTGTTTTTAGGGGATTCTATTAGTAGGATTTGAAAAAGGAGATTGTATATCTTTCGCTGGCGGAAAATGGTTTAAGTTGTTAAATAGGTGATTGGCTTGGGATAGAAAGCCAAGATCTGCCTATCAGTTGGATAGCAAGTAGCTAGGAGAAGTTGTCGATGATTTTTGTTTGAAATAAGCTTGTTAGTAGTGGCAAAAGAATTTGTCTCTTTAATTGAAATGGATCACAATAGTACCTTAATGGCAGAAATTTATGAAGAATCGAAATACTTCTGATTGGCAGCCATCAATCTTACTTTAATTATGAACCAACTTCAATGATTATGGGAGGGCAAATATATGGAATTGGAATTTGATGAGAAAATGGATGAGTCACCTGATAGGTTTTGGAATGTTAAAAATGAAGGAGTCAACTTGAGATATAGTAAATTGGAATGAGTATGCTGATTCTTATATCAGTAAGATAAATACTGTTGGTATAGAGTTTTCTATAGGAGTGAATGATCATTGCCTGATGATAGCTAGGTGAGAAGAATAAATGACGATACATCAATGTAGTCCAACATATAGTATAGCTAACGAGATTAATAATCCTCACTTGAGCAGAAGGCATGTGGAACTTACATCTTATGCATAACGGTGGCTACTAGAAGTCAAAATCTGCTGCCTTCGGGTTATGAAATTGGACTTGATTTGATGACTTGTAGATATAGTAACAAAACTCAAGTTTAAATTAAGCTTGATGGTGATAAAGGTAGAATCTAACCTGCTTCATAAGAATACTTTATTATGAATGTCATAAACTTTAGCAGTATGCCCAGCGATTATTGAGAAGTACAGCCACTATTGTCGCTATAACAACTGCTTGCGATTCCTTGTTTCTTGTCACTTTAGAAAGATTCGAGGAACGAATTTTTTTAAGGGGGGAAGACTGACAAAACGCGCGACATTTTTATTTTCAAAAGATTTTCCAATTAAAATTTAATACAACGACAGCTTGGAAATTATTTTATTATTTTAATTGCGAACACTGTTGAGAAATGCGAAAGTCAAAAACCGATGAAGAGCGAAAGAACCATATTGAAAATCAAAGATTTGGTGTCGAATCGAACCGAATCGAACGGTCTTCGACGCCCAAACCATCTAGAGAAACATCTATTCTTTTCTTTTTATCTCCAGCGCTGCACCTCTACTCTCATTCCGTCACCAGCGCCCCACCTCCAACCTCCACCAGACACAGCCACGCGCCTCCTTCCAGCCCTCTCTCTTCTTCTTCTTCTTCTTCTTCTTCTTTCTTTCCTTTCTTTCTTCTTCTTTCTTTCCTTTTTTCTTTCTTTCTCTTCCTTTTTCTTCCCTGCACCTGCGATCGCATCACTGTCCAGCAGCTCCAGTCGAGCGCCACCGCCGTTCTCACTGCTGCTCGTCACCGGAGCAGCTCTGTCGCTCGTCCCACCTCGTCCTAGCTCACGCAGCGCCACCAGATCACACAGTCAGGCCCTCTGCCAGGTCTGTCGCGCCTACAGCAGCAGCACCAGCTTCAAGCCTCGCTGCCAGCCGCTCCTCCGCCTCTCTCTGCCTCTCTTCGCCACTGTTAGTTGGATCCGACCACCAGCAGTCACTGCTTTTCAATCCGGCACGCATAAAAACTCTCGATCTAGCAAAATTCGACAAAAATTATATCGTAGCTCCGATCCAACACGAAGGCAAATGTTCCGATCTAGCAAAAAATTTCGACAAAAAAAAAAATTATAAATTTGGGGTATAAATTAATTAACGTTTACATGGGTATAAATTAATTTAACTACATTTTCGTTAATTAATTTAATTTCATTAATGATTTTAGTTAGTTTAATTCTAATAATTTTAGTTGATTAATTTCATTTTAGTAATTGATTTTAGTAATCTTGAGTAATTAATTTAATTTAGTAATTTTGATTAGTTAAATTAATTTAATTTGGCTAGATCTACTGATTAGTTTAATTACTTGAGTAATTAAGTTAATTTAAATAGTATTAATTTATTGATAAATAAAATATTTAGTTAGTAATTTTAGTTATTTAGTTAGTTTAAAATGAATTCAAAATAGTTATTGATTTATGAAATTTTATGGAATTTAAGTGTGATTGAAGGTTTAGATTATTATTGTAGTAATTTTAATTTATTTAAATTATGGATTGTAGGTTGATGTAAGGTTGAATGTAATTGTGGAATTACTATTGGATGGAGGACGGGAAAAATTGCATTGATGGACATGCCCGACGGATGGGGCTGTGTTGGTTTGGAAATTAGTAAATAAATGTTGATGATTTTAATAGAGTGGATAGTCCAATGTTAGGCGAGATTGCTGTCGAATATAATAAGTTAATGGGCCTGAATCCATAATTATGAACAGAATGTGAGATTTAAATAAGTTAGGTTTACTACGGGCTTCGGGGGCCTTAAGCCCACCCAGGTCCTAGTGCCGGTCCGGCCCACGGAAATGGGTCGTGGCAGTTCAATAGAAAAATAAATTATTATAGAAAAGAAATTAAATCTCAGGATTAAATTACGTAGAGAAGTTAGAATATAAAATGAGATTTTTAGAGTGTAAATAAATATTTTGTCTGATAAAATTATTCTTTTTGTGTCGTTCTTGTAATTTCTTAGATCGCCCGGGTCCATCTAGTGCTCCTCCAAGACAGAATCAAAGCTAGAACCTCGCTCTCCATCACTGTGAGTAATAATGAATAATGCACATCAACACTGCATTTGCATAACAATTACTTATAAACATTATATTTTCATTTACATATTTACAACATATTATAAGTATTTTATCATATATATATTATGTTACGATCATTATAATTATACTTATATAATTGTGGCATGTTGGATGGAAATGTGGTGAAAGTTACAGTTGAAAAGAATGTGTTGATTACTTGTGGCTGTGCATGATACTGTGCAGTGATATTGCTGTGCCTTGTTTGTGTGGAATTGGGATGAAGTGGGTCACCACGGGTTTGTGAGACTGATTCTGTTATATGGATCCTGATTTTGATTCTGATATATGGATCCTGATTCTGATTTCTGTTAGCCGGTAAATAGGAGATCGGCGCCCCCATGTGCACCTGATAATTCTGATTATATGGAAACCGCAGAGTAGCCTCTTTGGGCGCACCTGATGATCTAGATTTAATCGTTGCCTGCAGGGTGGCCTCCTGTTGTGTGCGCCTGATGATCTAGATTTGAGGGAGACGACCGGGATGCCGCCTGTCGGTATAAAAAAAAAAAAGAGATAATGGAAAACAATGAGAGGCTGGTCAAGTGAGGATTTAGACCGGTCGGCCAGTATGGGGGAATCGGCGCCCGTGGTGCACATGTGAGAGGATGAAGCCATTGGAGGGACGGCTGATCGGGGGTTCGTGACTCCACGACTAATTTTCCACGTGATTGATTATTTTTGAAGGTGATATGTTTGTAGGTGCTGATGGTAATGTCATATGATTGACTGTTGTGTGTATCATTCAGTATACTAGGGTGCATTTTGTACGTTATGTTGTGGTATGTATTATTTATTTTATTTCACTGAGTTTTAAAACTACCCCCTTCTCTCACCAAACCTCCAGTACGTAGGAAGCAGCTGATCGACTGCGAAGCCGTGCCAATTCTCTCCGCAAGAGTTAAAAATGTGAAACTTTTACATTTCTGTTGTCTATTTTGGACGTGTATAAGTTTACAAAATCTTTAATCAGATTATTAATTGGAACTCGCCAGTTATAGGTTGTGTATACTATTGATTTATGTTAGCACTAGCACTATAAATTAATATTATGTAATTAGCTGCAAGGATGAGCCAAGTAAAGCCCCCATAAGTGATTATAATTATTGTGAATAGGCCCTGGTTAGATGACTATGTGTTAATTGAGATTTAGGGCTTACTCACGGGCCTTCGTGTTAATTGAGATTTAGGCTTACTACGGGCCTCGGGGGCCTTAAGCTTACCTGGGCCCTAGTGCCGGTCCGGCCCACGGAAATGGGTCGTGACAATATTTTTAGCATTTTTTTTATTGGCAGAGATATTCAAATTAAATATACATTTATCACTACATTAAATACAATAATTTTATTAATATTAATTTTGTTTTATATATTTATTTTAATAAAAATATAAAGATAATTGGTATTTATTATTTATTTTTGTGAAATTACTATTTCAAAAATATTTTAGGAAACAAAAGTAAATAAATTTTCAATTATAAACTTAATTATAAATTTATTTCATACATGATTACATAGAAGTCAATTGAATTATATATTTTAAATTAATCATATAAATTATAAAAATTTATTCACAAATGAATTTCATATTTGAATACAATTACACCAATCAAAGCATTAGGATTTTAGATTTTCAATTTTGCCTTCAACCCAAAAAATCTTCATTTTTCTATAAAATCCGAAACCAAAGCAATAACTTGCAAAACTGAACCAATCGGTTCGTTTCAGTTTTTTTGGTTTGGACCAAATTATATCCACCCCTAAAAAGCCACGTGGCTACCGGTACTTGAAAAGGAAGCATCCAGACCCACTACATTTCCCTTTGACCTCTCAATAAAGAAGAATATAATATTCAACGCCAAAAATCTTTTTGTGCTGTAGTATAGCTGTATACACATTCTCTCGTCTTTCTTCTCTGCAGCGACTGCGAAGCAAGTTCAGGGACGCTAAAATGAGGTTTTCTCTGTCGTGATACTTTTGTCCTTTTTTCTTTTACATTTCGGTTGATTGCCTTAGAACTTCTGCTTCAAGAGTCAAACCCTAAATCTTGTTGTGCTATGGAGTTTTTTTTTTTTCCTTTTTCTTTTTCGTTTTTATCTTTGGTTACTCGGAATGAGAGAAAAGAAAAGAAATATGCTTCATTTGTATTTTTTAATACATATATTTTGTTAGAGACGAAATGTTGTGAAAAAACAAAATGGAAGCTGGAGTGTACTAATAGTAGATGTCTAAAGGCTATTATCGTGTTTTTGTGTTCAGGTTGCTTGTTCGTGTTTAATTTACGTTTTCTTTTTCGGTTTTCCCGCTGATTTCTTTGTAACCAAACAGAGGACTAGGGTTTTTGGTTTTAGTTTCCCTTGTTTTCCATTTGGTTGCTGAGAAAATGGAAGAAAGAAAGAGAAGCAACGAGGTTTTAGAGAGTGAAAATTTGTGAAAAATTTTGCGCAGAGCTGACTTTAGACTTTTTTTTTTTTTTTTTTTTTTTTTTTTTTGCAAAACTTTTTTTTTTTTTTTTTTTTTTTTTTGCAACGGAGTGATGCTACTTTTTTTTTACCCACCAATATATGTTATTGCCATTGTGACAAATTATAGTCACATGAATAAAAGGAAAGTACACTGATCATCAACACCCATGGTTGGTAACCAAAGGAAATGAAAAGAGAGCGTGAGTGGTGATTTGCAATGCACATTAATTCCTTTGATTCATGCGAGTCCAATTGTATGGATCAAATAGCATTCCTCTTTGCGACATCTCTTGTTGGCATGAGATGAGAGCCATAAGATTTTTTGTCCAATTTTTGCTTTTGGTTCTTGTAATTCTTTATAATGGCATATGATTTATATGCAAATAATGTTTGTTGTTCATTCTTGGATTTGAATGTTGCAAAATTAACGGTTGACGAGAAATTATAACTGTTACTCATATACTTAGCCCGTAAATTGTCATCCTATGTTTTACCTATTCGGTAGCACATGCAACGGCTGTAGGTCCTGTTTTTCATGTTATTGAGTAAATGCTATTTTCTGAGGCTGAGTGTTGAACATTTGACTGTACATGCATAGTTTGTGAATAATTTTATTGCATCATGTAGTAACTAACGTAAATAGAGATGGAATCGTTTGGAATTTAAGAACGCAAGGCAGGATTCAAGATATTTCACAAGTAACAGGATTGTTACCCATCAGTAATAGGTTTCTTGGTATTGTACATCTCTGATTTTGTTTGCGTACCTATATCAAAATGTCATTGCTACACCCAGCTAACTATTATAGTCCAACTCCATGGCATCCTTTCTTTCCTGCCTTCATGTTTCTAACTTCTCGCAACTCACCTTTATGTTTGAAAAAGAAAAATTTGGAACACAAACAGTGATGTTAAATCCTTGTTTTGTTAAGATTGGGCACAAATTCATAAATATTCTTTCATGTAAGTTGTTAAATTGAACCTTCAACCATAGATGTGGAGGAGTTTTAGATGATATGAAGCTTCAGTAGGATGAGTGTTGATTCTAGTGAAACAGCTGCTTGGCAAACTTAATGACTTTGTTTCTCTTATAAACAATAAGAGAAATGTTGCTTTTTTCTATTTTCTTCAATGTCATCGTGCTCTTTAACCATGTATAGGATATTGAAACATTTAATCTGATACTGCTGATCAGTCTCTGTGCTATATATATATATATATATATATATATATATATAATATATATAATATATATATTTTTTTTTTTTTTTGTCTTTGATTTAAAACTTCTGTTGAACGATCCGATTTTCAGTCGATTTTTTGTCTTTGTATTTAAAACTTCTGTTGAACATCCGATTTTCAGTCGACATCCTTCTATGAAATGGGCCCAGATGTCTGATAAGCTGTTGATCACTGCTGAGCTGCCTGACGCACAGGATGTGAAACTTAAACTGGAGCCTGAAGGAAAATTTTCCTTCTCTGCGACCAGTGGAGTTGATAAGATACCTTATGAAGTTGAGCTTGATCTTTTAGACAAGGTTAATGTGGAGTAAGTTTCTTTCTTATTGCATTTCTGCACTCGGTCTTTCATGTGCATTGTTTAGTTCATATGGAGGGTACCATTATGACTTTACGAGATTTGCAAGAGAGCAAGGCTAATATTGGTTTGAGAAATATCTGCTACCTTGTGAAGAGGGCAGAAAGAAAATGGTGGAGCAGATTGCTGAAACAGAAGGGAAAACCTCCTGTGTTTTTAACTGTTGATTGGGGTAAATGAGTCCAAGAAGAAGAGTAAGTTGCAAAGAGACGTGAGTCTCAACTCAAATTATCATGTATTCTTGAATGATCCTTGGACTAACAACCTTTACCTTTTTTTCCTTTGGTGTTAGTTCGAGCACCGCCTGGTATGGAATTTGATTTTGACTTCTCAGTAAGTAGCGGAATCATCTTGAAGATGTTTTGATGTTTTCACTTCTCTAATAATTCCTGGACACACACTATATTATTGCCACTTGTTTCTCCTTATTTCAGGCTACGAGTGTTCGTGAAGGCTTGGTCAGGGCAGCTGCCAGCTCAAATGATGGTAAGTGCTTATGATTTGCACGTATAGCCATGTTATATCTACTGGACTGGAGTGGAATATTCAATATGTTATTTTAATTTGGATTTATCTAAAGTGCCTTACCACCATTGTAGATGAGGATAGTGATGACAGGGAGACAGAAGAGGATAGTGTGGGAGACGCACACGCACATTCAGCAGAGGAAGAAGCAGCAGCGTATGGTAGTGAAGAACTTGATATCAAGAAAACTTGATCATTTTCATAAGATGTATCCAATACTTCAAAGATGCTCTTATTATCGTAGCAGCCCATATAGATTTTGGCTTTAAATATTGCTAATATTAGGGATTGGTGATTGGTTTTGGCCTTTTGGGATGACCTTATCATTATATGCTCTGCAATTCCAAATTGCATTTGTATTTGCATTCGAAGATTTTTTTGAGATGCCATTTATCATCGGATATGATGAGTTCACCTAATTCTTTTTATCACATAACTTGGTACTCTTTATTTTTCCATTTGTATGGATGGAGATCAATTAGATTTTGGATCAGATTTTGCAGCAAAAGGCGTAGACATGGAAATTCAAAAGCCTTGGTTTGGGGTTTGGTTCTGGTTGAGAGCTTTTAGTTTTGGGCTTCTGATTTTCTTTTTCCATTTTAAATATTTTTATTATTTTTAAGTATAGATATTATTTTTGTTCTTATTTTTTTCAAATATCATGTGCATTGATC
This sequence comes from Jatropha curcas, assembly GCF_014843425.1. The sequence goes on from NW_023590663.1 coordinate 8,232, forward strand.
ATAAAACTTAATATCACGCCACATGATAATGAAGTTTTTAATAATTTGAAAGGAAAGTAAATCAATGTTTAATAGGATTTTTTTTTTTTTTTTTATTTGAAAGGGAAAGTTAAATCAAATGTTTAATAGGATTTTTTTTTTTTTTTTTTTTTTTGGAGATGATTATAGGATTATATTATTAAATTTGAAAGTATTTAAAAGTAAGATAATACAAGAGATTACAAAAAGACTCCCATAAAAGTTATAAATATATAAATTGATTAAACCTTGTTTTTAAGAAAATATGTATTTATGAATATTAAGATAATTCTTTTTAAATTAAATTTGATGAAAAGCAACAAATTTAAACCTTTCTCAACTTCAAAATTTGGTAAGTTGAGATCTGACGAAATTTAAAGGTTTTTAACCCTCAAAAAACCATAGAAGTACCTTTAACTTTCTTCTCAATCTAATAATTTAATCTTTTCTTACCTTCAAAAACTTCCAAAAGACCCCATCAAATGAAATCTAAGGGCATCTTCAATATAACTGTTGATTACGTTAATTTATTTTCCAAATTTAAAAAATTAAAAAGTTAAAAACAAAAATCTTCTACAATCTGATGTATCAAAAAGGAAAAAAAATACTTTATTTATCACTCTCTATTTTCAGAGAGTCTGATGTGTAAAAAAAAAAGAGACATTGTTTATCACACTTTCTATTTTTATCCTTTATGCCTTTTCTTTTATTTTCGCTCAAATTTTTTCTTACCCTGAAAGTGATTTCCTCTTCATGTATTAGAGAACCATTTTTAAAATATAACATTTACTAATACACATCGAGTCATATCACCATCCACAATTTCTATTTATTAAAACATATCAGCCACAATTCATGGTTGTATTCAAGATGCTTTAAGCGTCGTGAATAATCTTAATTTTACCAGACACCAAGGAAACCAGTTAAAACTCAGAAAAGTCCAAGTAAACCGATGCAGAACCCCAAATTGAAATTGTTCAAAATCTAACTCAACCCAACCGTATATCCAACAATGTTTCAAATAGAGAAACAGTACATGAAAACTGATCCAAATGATGTCTTGGCAAAAACACAAAAAGGATCAGTCTCCTGTGCAAAAGGAACAAACTCGGTTTACAATGAAACGACAAACTCCGCACAAAGTTTACATGATGATTCAAGTAAAGGTGAAAGAGATGAGAAATCTACATATATCCTCCACAAATCACACTGTAATGCAAGTTATCGAGATAGAACGAATTTATCTTCAGTTACCATCGGCCTTATGATCAGCTGTTCGTTAGTCTCATCACGACTTCAGATGGTGGTCGTAAAGTGCAAACCATCTCTTTAGTCTTCCCAAAATAAACCTGTAATAAGATGGTTCAATTACTGAGGCTCCAAATATGTCAACTTGACATCCTGAAGAACGGGAAAATTTGGGATTTGTATGGTTCATCTTCAAATTGGAATGGGAATGGGAATGGGAAAGGAAATGGATATCTAAGTTCAAAGAATCCTATTGCAGGTTTATTTCTCAACTAAAAAATGCATTGTTTAGATTATGAATTTTGCCAAAAAGTGTACATTATTTCAATAAAATTTAGAGTTATTAAAACATAAAAAAAAAAAAAAAAAAAATCAGTTATAAAACATAAAAAAAAAAAAAAAAAAAATCATGTTCAAAAAAAAAAAAAAAAAAAAAATCAATGTTCTTGCGAACCAAGCCAATAGAAAAAAATCATACTATAGTCCAAGATTTGCATTCCCTTTCCAGTTCTGGCAGGCCAAACACGGCCTTCAGGCCATGCTCTATGAAGTACTTGACCAATATGCTACAGTGCCAATGACCAGAACTGGTAACTAGTTGGATAACTCACTGTACAGTAATTTCACAAGTTAATGAAGTTAATGGTAGGAGCAACATACCTGATCTAATGAGTTCCTCAGCTTACCCTCCATTTCTTCTATCATCCTTCCCATGTTACAAAGATGACCTTCTGCAGTTGAGAGGTCCATGTTCATCTACAGAAGACAATGGCAAATCAACTGCTGAGTTGAATTAAAAGCAATGTACATGGGCACATGCACATACAAATCCACCTCCATACAAAAGGATAGCTGCAATTACTTGAAATTATAAAAGGACGCATTGCTACTTTACCACAAAGTTGGAATTTACTCAAAATATAGCTTTCTTATGCATTTTAAATCATTTCCCATGAATCATCTATTACATACCATGGGTATTGTGGAGGACACTATAGAACTCGCATATGAGCTGACACTCCTAAGTTCATGAATCATCTATTACATACCATGGGTATTGTGGAGGACACTATAGAACTCGCATATGAGCTGACACTCCTAAGTTCATGAATCATCTATTACATACCATGGGTATTGTGGAGGACACTATAGAACTGAACTCGCATATGAGCTGACACTCCTAAGTTCATGAATCATCTATTACATACCATGGGTATTGTGGAGGACACTATAGAACTCGCATATGAGCTGACACTCCTAAGTTCATGAATCATCTATTACATACCATGGGTATTGTGGAGGACACTATAGAACTTGCATATGAGCTGACACTCCTAAGTTCACACAATCAGCGATGCAAACAACTGATTGTAATAGTGCCCATTAAAGTAGGAAGCAATATTCAGTTTTCATGAAGAACAAGACACTTCGTGACCCATCATTTGTAATTGAGAAAATAAACTCCACCTGGAACATGCCAAAGTCTATTGCTTACGAGGAATGAATGGGTAACTTCTATCCATCACCTCAAGCTCATCAAAATTTAATGGGTAAAAAAAGGCAAGACTCAACCATCCAATGGATACAAAGTTCACACACCAGAGGCATAATGAATCCTGTTTATCACAAGGGGAAAAAAAAACAAACCTCTCCCAAAAATCTAACGTCTATTAACCCAACCATCCAAAGGAGTTGTTAGCACTCAATAGCAAAATATGAATTTCCCATTATCAGGAAAAGTGTCATTTCTCAAAAATATTTTCTCCACACAACTTGTTCGGAAAGAGTTTCATCAATTGATCAACACTTGAAAGGAAAACCTCTCTCTTCTAAGCTGAGAGAGGAGAGGAATGAAGTAAGGAGACAAGATATGATAGATAAATTACCTGTCGTCTAAGAGAACCTGAGAGACTGAATGTGCCAGATGACTCATCATCTGTAGTTAAAGACAGCATAATAGTACTTGTCAAACAATAACGAGTTATTCCTTCCTCCTGTTGCCCCACCTAACCAACAAAAAAAAGTTGCAGGCATAGGAGAATAATGAGCAATACGGTTACATATAAAGAAATTTTGGAAAGAACACGAAGGAAGGTGGGGCATCTCATGTATTCTAGCCCCTGCTAGGAGCTTACCTCAATAACATGAATGGCATCCCATGCTCCCTCTTGCAGATAACCCCTTCTGCCATGCCCAGTCTTTGAGCCATCTTAATCCTCAAAGTAGTGGCAATCCGGTCAGAGACATTAAACTTTGTTTTCTGAGTGCTAATTTAGGAAGAAATGCTCACCTTTCTTAATCAAAAAGCATGCCACCAAACCTTCATTATCATCTTCCCACATGTAAACAGATGAGATGCCACCTTCATAATACCTACCAGCTTACTAGTTGATCAGACTGCTAAACCTTTTGGCAGCATTGAATATATAACAGACACAGAAAAAACTTCACTGGGAAAAGTAGGAGCATCCATTTGAAAAACATTTGAGTGAAAAGGAAAGAGCACATATTTTTATTCCAAGATCAAACAATGAAAACTGGCAACAGTCAGAAAAGGCATATATAGGATTTTCCTCTACACTAAATTATTGTGTTAACTACAAAATCGATTGAAAAAGAACAAGTCAAAAGAAGTTCTATAGTTAGAAACTCTTCTATATGAAAATTGCAACTGGAAAAAACAAAAAATTAACTAAAGACGAGGTAAGTAAAGGACCTCACTGGTCACGATAGACGGAAAAGACTTCATTTGCTTCCAATTCCAGTTTCCTCAACGCTATAGATGGATAGAGTGCATCTTCCAGCGGAGGATGATATTTATTTGACCAAGGTGATCTACAAGAAGAAAAGCGAAACTGATCGAAACTTAAGGTTGATTTCAATTCGAGAACACAAATACATACACAAGCATAAGCATGGATCACAAACACACCCCAAAAGAATCAATGCCCTGTGATGCGATACAACTTGAAATTATGGCCCTATAACATGGGAAAACATATGCCATACAAATGACACCAGCAAAACCAGTACCAACTTCACAAGTATACTTAAATATCAGCAAAATAAACTACATACACGCGCGCGCATGGTGTAAACCATAAAGTATATATGTGCAAAAGTTACGGTCATGCAAATTGCAAAGCACTAGTGCGTAATAATTGCTTCTTTTGTTAAAAATCCAACAGTGCTTTCCATGATTTCCAGCAACAGAAGTCCTTGAAGCAGCAAATATTCACAAATCCTATACACACATCTATGAATTCATGAAAGATCATCTCTAAAACGACAACATAATCAGTTAAGGTTACCTCCTCTTAGGCATATTACATTATTAATCTATCCTGGTACAATTATAAGAATGGTAAAGTGCTTACCTGTAAGAGTCAGCATCTCTGTTGTATTCACACAATATGAACTCCTTTCCACTGTCCACATCACATAACACCTGCTTCCAAAAGTTTCATGCCTTAATATATTTGAGATTATACAAACACATTACAAGTACAGAACATAATCTCTGTACTCATTGCAGATTGTGTATATAGTGTTTCTCAATAGAAAACCAAACACCATACTTAAAGCACTATAAATAGTAAAACTAATTCATATCATTGTCTTTTTGAGGTATGGAGAGTCCTAAGTTTGTATCACCAGAACATACTCTCCAAGAACACGAAGTAAATCATTCATTGAAGGAAATAGATAAGAATTCAAATTTATCATTTCTTAGAGTGTCTATAAACTGAAAAGGAGTGAAATTGGAGGTTTCAATCCTCAATATTTCTCAGGAAGACAACTATAGTTTTGAGACTGAATGCAATCTTCCAATTGGACTATTTTTTTTTTTCCATGTTAAGATCCAGTATAAGAAAATGGATCCAATTCTGTACGATTTTTTTCCAAAATCAAGATTTCACAAATGAAAATTCTTTCTGCCAACTTCATTTTACCTTCTTAGTTAAACTGAATTAATAGTTTTCATAAAATTTTTCCTTCTCCAAATTTCTACGCATATTAGCTCTCCTTTCTTCTGAACTTACACGAGCACATTAAAGCAGTTTCAAAATTTTCCACCAAGTCCTATCTTCTTCACATTTTCTCCATTTTCTCAGCAACCAAACAAACATAAATAATGACAAAACCTAAATGAAAAAAGACAAATAGAAAACAATTGAACCAAACATACAGCCTAGGCACCAATTAACAGACCATATCCCCAACAAAAAAAAAATGTAGTTTAAAAATGTAAAAAAAAAAAATACCTGGAGCGGCTGATCGACTTGAGAGAGGAGATCGGAGGAGTGGTGAGGAAGGAGGCTGAGGAGAGCGGAAAGAGCGGTCTCCGTTTGCCTTGGATGGATTCTTCTCAACAATCCCATGGCTGCCTCCATAACTTTCCGTTCGTTTCCTTTCTTTTCCTTTTGCAATAAAAACAAAAGGAGGGATTCAATTTCCTTCCAAAATCAAAAACAAAAAAGGAGATGAAAGAGGCGCGTTGTTTGATCCGAGTTTCCCTCGCGGGAACCGCTACTGCATTAATGAAGCCCCCACCCCCTTCTTCTGTATTTCTAATTTTCCATTTAGTTTATTTTCTGCTGCTTCGCGGTACAGATTGTAATGCTGTGACATAATGATTTGATTTGATTTTTTTTTTTTTGTTTTTGGTTTTTCCTTCTTTATTGGTATATTTGTTTTTATTTTTATTTTTATTTTTATTTTTTCTTTTCTGAAAAGGAGGGGAAAAACTAAAATTGTATTTCGGCCTATCTATTATGAGCTACGGAACAAGCTATTTTTATTGTGATTTTTCCTTTCGATTAAAAGAGTTTTTACTAATTTAATGAATTAAGAAAAGAGCTATTCTATTGTATAGTCCGCAGTATTATTTCAATCCATTAAGGTTTTTTTATGAATTTGAAAAAAATTGTAAAAGTAAAATTCTCTTTTGAAATACAACATTAATAAAATAATTTATTTTTCTTAAAAGGCGAAGGAAATTCAAAAATGAAAACTTAATATCATAACAACTAGAGCACAACTTTTTCAAATTTCGAATGATAGACTGTGATCATTGTGACTTGAGTTACAAAAATCTTTTCTATTTGTTTCTTTTTCCACTCCATGTGTTTTTTTGTGGTGGGTCATCATATCATAGTAATAATTTGCATAGCAAGATAATTTGAATAATTTTGAGTGGTCATGAGTTGCGGTGCATGTTACCAATGGGGACCTTTCTAACCTCTCGTTCCTGCTTTTGCCACATCTATGGATACATTGAGAAGTTGATTTGAAGAAACGACAATCAAATGCTCAACCAAAAATAAGTTGTACTTTTGGGTTTGAGTTTTTTCAGGTATTTTATAGTTACTTCATCTAGTTAGAAAAGTTCATCGCTGCTCTCAAAATTTTTTTTTGGTTAAACGCTTTAATTTATAAAATTATTTTATTAAATATCATAATTATTTGTCAATAGAACGTATTTATCGTTTAGCGAATTTCCATTTGCTAAACTTGGGCCCACTTGCAGCCCATACGAGTGGATCATATGATATGACCGTTAAGCCTAAATTGGTATAGTTTCTTTTCATTTTTTCTTTCAAGAAATCTTTGCTTTAAATATGCAAAGTTAGACCCAATTAGGTATAAAATTAGGTGCCACAATGGTGGGACCTAATCGAAATGTCTTACAAAATGATAAGTAGATTTATGCCATGTTATGTAGTTGATTCATTATTATTATTATTTTTTTTTTTGCCATTTTTCATTTTCCTTTTTCAAATGCTCAAGTTAAATTTTAAATTAAAAAAAATTATCAACTTTCTATCTGATCAAATTTTCGACCTCCTGCATTAGTCCTCGTCTTGCAAACATAATTGCAATCGTAATCAGGCACGTTGAGGATGTCAAATAAATTTTTCTGTCCTTGACAGCTTGCAGAGTCAAAATAGTGAACCTGAAGCACCCAAGATCAAATTTTGAAACATGATTTTGACTAATTTAATATTTGAGGCTAGTATAACAGTACACCTTCAACCAGAATCCAAATAAGTAAGACGCTGGTTTGAGGCAGCTAACCATCCTTCACGAATTTTACTTTGTTTGCTCCCCTTTCCAGCAATATGTACTTTGATATAATACTCCGTACATTTTGTTAAATTTGATAGTTTTTTATGACTTTTTTTTTTAGACAATACATTTATCATTTGTTTGTAACGAATGAATTTATGAAATTCATTTATAAATTCAAATTTTTATATTTGGTGTGACAAGAAAAATGAAGAATTCAATTCTACAAATTTAATTTTATAGACTTGAATATAATTAAACCAAATTTCAGTCAAAAAAAAAAAAACCAAATTATACAAAAATAAAGTGGAATTTCCAAATGAATTCTACAAACTTAAACAACCAAAAAATTTATTACAAAACTCTTCATGCTCCTAACCTTCTAAAATTATTATATTAAGAGTATTTTAGTAATGAAAAATTCATTTATAAAATGCATTCTAGATTTTGAATCTATTTATACCAATCAGAATATTAAAAAATTAAAATAACATTAATTATTTTATTCCAACTTTACCTTGGACTTTTCACAAAAATAATGCTCTTCATAAAATTATTTCCCAATCTTAAGCCATTTAAAATTATTTATCAATCTAATGTTCGTCTTGACATAGAGAGAGAGTGTTGCACTAAAACCACCAATTGAGTTGGTGGTTTCAATGCAATAGAAAAAGTAACTCGTACTAACAAGCAGCCAACAAAAAATAGTTATATGAATAAACAATAATTTTTATTTTGTATTGAGACCATCAATCTAATTGGTGGTTTCAATACAAAATGAAAATTTTAAGTTGTCAATTTGCTTTTTCACTAAAACACACAATTCGTTTGGTGGTTTTAGTGCAACTATAGGATGCGACAATTAGTCAGCAAAAAGTACATAGGAAAATAGTGTGTTGTTAAGAGTCCACTAAATTAATTAGTGGTTTTAATAAAAAAATAATTGTCTACTCAAAATATTTTTTCATCAAAACACGCGTATGATCTAGTGGTTTTTGTGGTTGTTGTGGGCTAGAAAATGTCAGATGAGTCTTTTGCTCGGGTACCATCATCATCTCAAAGAAATCATTAAATGAGTGTCTAGCATGAGATGTAAATTCATCACGTGTGCCGAAATACACCACAGAAGTATTGAAAGCAGGTACTGTATATCAAAACGACGTTGCGTCGCCTATTTTGGAAAAAGAAGTATGGGTTTACTAGGTTGCCATCATCGGAGTGTAATGAATGCAACGGCATTTCTAATGCTGCAGATGGCACACTCCATTTAGGTTGTGGTGCAAAAGATAATGTGTTGGCATATTAGCGCGATGGAGGGGTAGGTTGAAGCATAGGATGAGTTTCGGTATGAATTTCTTCATTCATTGCACTGAATAGGCTAAATAATCTTCGACGGAATGATGGATTTCTACATGTTGGTGATGTTGAACTGTGATATATATATATTGGAGGCCATTCACATGTATTAAAAAAATACTATGCAAATAAGAGCAAAATTTATTATTCAATTAGATTAAGAAATTATAAGATAAGATAAAAAGATATTGAATAATTACCACAGCTCTAATTTTTGCACCTTGAAATGAAATCCAACGTCTAGTTCGTTGCACATATCAAATGTATTGCACCAAAACCACCAGATTATATGTTTGTTTTGGTGAAAAAATATTTGAGTGAATAAGTATTTTTTTATTGAAACCACTAATTAATCTGGTGGACCATTAATAAAATACTATTTCGCCATGTACTTTTTGCTTGTAAGTGGTCACTTCCCATAGTTGCACTAAAACCACCAAACGAATTGTGTGTTTTAGTGAAAAGGCAAATTGACAACTTAAAATTTTCATTTTGTATTGAAATAAGCTAAATTTTTTTAAAAAATCGAAACCACTAATTTAATCTGGTGGACCATTACATAAGAATACTATTTCCCGCCCATGTACTTTTTGCTTGGATAAGTGGTCACTTCCCATAGTTGCCACTTAAAACCACCAACACGACATTGCTGCATAGTTTTAGTTTGAAAAAGGCAAAATTGAACAACCTTTAAAAATTTTCATTGTATTGAAACCACCAATTAGATTGGTCGCGTTCTCAATACAAAATTAAAAGATTATTGTTTATTCATATAACCTACTTTTTGCCTGACTTGCTTCTCAATATGAAGTTAACTTTCCTCTGTTTGCATTAAAAACACCTACCAACTCCATTTGGTGGTTTTAGTGCAAAACAACCCTCACTTTAATCAGGGCAACAAACATTGGCATTGGTAAATAGTTTTGAAATGACATTAGATTGGCGCAATAATTTTATGGGAGAAACCAATATTTTTGTCAAAAGCCCCTTACCGTTGTTTTGGATATTTACCACTGAATTTCTAACTCAATCAAACAAGCATTAATTGAGTAATTAACCCTTTACTTTTTTTTTTCTAAAATTAAGATTAATTCAATTTTTTTTTTAATTCTTGTTTAAAGCTTTCAAAAAAACTGCGTCAAATTTAACTGTGGTTAGCATTCCCAATAGGCAAATAATCCAGGGTCCGCGGTGAATTGATATTTTAAAAAAATTAATCCTTTTTTAAGAATATAACAATTCCACAGCAAGAAGCAATAAAATATACCAACTTAAAATTAAGATAATAATAATGCATAAAGCCACGTTTAAAACATTTCAATTTGATTTACATAAAGATTAGAACAAATAGCAGAATACAATTACTGAATATTAGCTCACATGAAATTTTAGTCTGCAGAGATACTGCAATTCAATAACTAAGTTAAGCAATCTAAAAAAGTCAAATAATTCAGTACAGCCACAAACAACAGAGTTGATTCATCAAGCATAAATAAGATAATTCAAGTGAGTTGCTGTGAGAATATAATAATCAATAGATGAAAGAGGGAGCAAAACAAACGCAAATCAATTTTATAAGTGGTTTTGGCTCTTATCATTGCCTACATCCACTCCTCCTGAAGGAGCTCTCTTGAGGGACTCTCCACTATCATACTCTTTTCAAGGGCAAAAAGGCTTACAAGGCAAAAGCAAATCACAAACTATAATGACATAGCTTCAACACCTAGAACTTAACCTTTTCTAGTTCTTGGCAAAGAACTTAGATAAAAACTTAAACCCCGTTAGTTGTTTATCACAGAATTAGAAAACTTACAAGACTTGTTCCTCTACTCAAAGCGAGGTGCTGATTACTCAAATAACACAAGCTTTATTCTCGCAAGATTTTTTCATTTTTTGTCTTTTCCCTCTTACTTCTTAAAACAAAAACCCTATAATAGAAGAGAGTTATGCCCATTTTAAGCTCTAGGAAAGAGATTTTAAAAATATTTTTCAATTCAGTTTTGAAAATTCTCTCTCAAAATCCTATTGATTTCATCTTCTTCTCTTAGAAATAATTGCATTTTGACAGCATAAAGAAGAAAAGAATTAAGATGAAGGGCTTATGATGAGAGTTTTTATAAATTTAAAGAGTAAACACAAATTTCTCTCATAAACAATCAATTTTCTCTTCTCTTTTAAAAAATCATGGAAAGCAAAGAGCAAGAGAAGATGAAGAAGAATTTAAATAATAAAATCCAAAATAATTTTCACTCTTCATGATATAGATCAAGCTATTTCTGCCATCCTTTTAATACCATAAAAAAGCCTATTCTTCCCATTAGAGAGATAAAGTTAACGTCAGAAGAGAAAGAGGAGGAAGAAAATAAAGTTGGCGACAAAGTTTTAGGCTTGGAAATGGAAAGAATATGGATTGTAGTCCCTTTTTATAGAAATTGGCATTCTTTCAAAACTTTTAAAAAGCCAAGGAATTTTTAAGATCTTCTATTTTCCCACTAAACCTCTTTAACAAAGAGAAAACATTTTTAAATTTATGAAAGATGAGATTTGAAATATAATTTTTTCCTCTTTAAAATTTTCAAGAAATATATTAACAAAAATATTCTTTCTTTAAGTATCATTATTCAAAAAGGCTTAGAAAAATAATTTTTGGTTTTAGCTAGAATAGGCCCCATTAATTTATCTTTCAATTTCAACAAGATGAACTAAACTCACCTAATTTGGCTTAATTTCTTACAAATTGCATTTCTCTCAAGAGTAGCCCTGTTAATCTTCATTTTGGAAAGCCTTGAAACTTTAATTCAATGAGATCTTCTCGATTTTAATTTTCTGCAAAAGACTTCTAACGAAAAATACTATATAATAAATTATTTCAATTTATTATTATTTTTTATCATCAAAATTAGAGGTTGGTAACAAGCCCCATGAGCCAAACCCAAAACTTGTACAAACAAAGAAAGTATATTTATTGATTTTTCCCAATTCTTCTTCCCTCTTCTTAACCAAACACGATTTAACAAACATTGAAGTTGAATAGGAATATCAAAAATCAAAACCCAAAGTGCCAATTAATATTAAGAGAAAATTACTTATTCTTACTCTTCTTTCCAAAATTCAATAATTTTTTGTGCATGCCATTCTATAGTTTTATATTAAATATTGTCTTACAAATTTAATTCACATTTTTTATTATATAATACATTTAAAATAAACAAATAATATATTCATCTTAAAAATATATATCTATACACATACATTATACATCATAATAAACAAAACAATTATACTCTTAACTGTTCAAATAATAGCCTATCAAAATTTTATCAAATTACAAAAACATCCATTAACTAACATTGTCGCTATCAGCCAAACTATCAATACCGTATCATTAATTAGCTTGGTTGTGACAGCTAAACCAAACAGGTCCTTTAGTCTCCCATTTATTATTATTCTCGTACTGACTAGGAAGACTAACAATTTCTTTTGTAACAAATGACATCATGCATTGTTAGAAATCATTTTACAACATGAATTTGTTATGTTTTGGTCTGTTTACCAATTTAAAAAAAAGAATTTAATTGGAATTCCACAAAATTATGTTTAGAATAAATTTCTTAAATTGGAAAATTCATTTGTACTTTTATTCTTTATTTTAAACACCCTTGACATTAATAATTTAACAAAATAAATAAAACAAAACACCAATATATATTTATTATTGATACAACTATTAATAACTTGTCTATTTTTTATTAAAATCTTAAATTAATAAAATTTCATATAAATAAGTATACTAATATTTCATGCTAATTAAATTAATTGATAAAAGTAGTAACATTCATCATAATAATTATTTTAATGGATGCTTAATAATTTTGTTTGATTTAAGTAATTTTAATTTGCGGAAAAAAAAAAAAGAATGTTACTATTGTTTAGTTTTATTAGTTTCATAGTAATAATTAAAACTAACATTATTTACTAGACTTTGAAAAAAAATGTCATTTAACTGGACTTAAAAAAAAGTTGGCATTTTCCAAAAGAAAAGGAAAAAAAACATATAAATTAATATTCATTATTGCGATTTAGAAAAAAAATAACGTTTTGTTATAGTTTGAAATTTCCAAAAAAAAGAAAAAAATAAATAGAAAGGCAAAAAAAAAAAGGTAAAAATAGGTTGCAGCTTTATAGTGAAGAACAGGTTAATTTTGGTCAATAAACATTTTTATGGGCAATTTTGTTAAAATTTTCATTTTTACCAAAATTCCATCCCAATTTTTTAGTAAAAATTTGGGAATTAGGCATACCCCAATTCACATTAGGAAACATTCAATTCGTAGAATTTAAAATTCTTTAAAATTTTTTTTTTTTTTCCATTCCCCCAAAACAACCCCAATTTTCTTCCTCCTTTTTTTTTTTTT
>NW_023590664.1:0-29325 GCF_014843425.1 Jatropha curcas
GGTATTTTAGGATTGTTGTAATGCGCACAACTCTAAACACGTCATAAATTATATTTTAATGAGATGATTATACCATAGGGAGAAATAACTAGTCCTAAAGGAATATGGTGTTTTTACAGATATGACACAAAATAGAGCCCCATCAGGTTTAATTAAAAGGGACGCTTGAGCCCTTGAGCATAGGATATAACCTAAACCAACATGTTGAAACAAAGAGTTTTCCGCTCGTTGGTCCAACGTACGCGATGCCCATTGGCCAATTCCCCGAGAGAAAGGATTAGGGATGGTTTTGCGCAAAAACAGGAGACGCTTTTTTGGCTGTCCGTCGACATAAGCATCAAAGAAGACCTGCCGATGCAGCGCTACTTGCATATGCCAGACTCAGAAAGTTGAACAGAAGGAGAAGAAATTCATTTGAAAATTCCATTTTTTTATGCAATGGAGAAAAAGGATCCCAAATCGTGCCGCGAAATAAAATCAACAAGTTTTTTAATGTCTTAATCAAACATCTTTAAATTAAGTCCGGATTTATCAATATTCTTAACGGAAAGAAACACTTGAATTCGTATTAGGGTTACCCTGCAGAGACAGCATAATAAATGATGTCCTTAACGAAAAGGCACGGTTTTAGTTTCAGCAACAATTGTAGTCACTTTAATGCACGAACTAAAAATTACATAGTTCCACAGCAGAGTCCGCCAAACTGTGAAACCCCTTCCCCAAATGTCATACAGCAAATGATGGAATGCATGATGTATGAATGAAGAAGAAATAGCACGTGATGTGTGTGAGTGAGTGTGTGAGTCGCCACCTTGTTTAATTATTTTAGGGTAAACTAGGAAAAAAACCTGAATGACTCCATTTTTAATTAACCTAGTTACTAGATTAATTATCCCAATGATTAAGGCACAATCTACGAAATCGAGGTGGATCCCGAGACTATGTCATGCTGATAAACTAACCGATGAATGAGTGTTTTGCAAGGGTGAATGATGGATCAATGAAATGTTTAAGTGATTTCGACTTGCCACCCGGGGTGAAATCCCGAACGTGCCTACGTACTTCCATTTGAATGGAAGATCAAAGTCAACCGGTGCCTAAACGTACTTCCGTTTTGATATGGAAGATCAAAGTCAACGTAGTTCGAAAGTAGGCCTTCTTTTGAAGGGCTTTGAAGGGGGTAAAATAAATGCTTAATGCACATGAAGTGTGTATTGCTTTGTGCATGAGTGTGTAAAATGCTTTGTGCATGAGTGGTGTGATGCTTTGGTTGCATGAGTGTATGCCTATTGCTTTGTGCTATTTCGGAAGTGTATTGGCTTTGTGCCATTATTTGTGTGTATGGGCGTCAGTTGCATGAAGGAGTAGTGTTGTAATGCTTTGTGCATTATTTGTTTTAGTGGCATTTTCACCAAAGATTGATTGATATTCTTTAGCATTGTTCGCAAAATGTTGAGTTTTAATGGCTTTTAGCCAAAAATGATATTTGATTTAGGCAATTGTTTGCAAAATGTGCGAATTAGGCCGATTGTCGCCAAAATGGTTGATTGTTTACGGTTTTTAGAGCGAAAAATGTTGATTTTAAGGCATTTGCCAAAAGATTGGAATTTTTAAGCGATTTGTTGCCAGAAAATGGTTGATTTTAGGCGCTTTTTAGCCGAAAAGGATGTTTGTTTTTAGGCCACAATTTTATTTGCGGCAAAAAATGAGTGCATTTAGGCGATTGTCGCCAAATGGTTGGGTTTTTAGAGGCCTTTGGACCAAAATGTGTTGTTTAAGGCAATAAGTTTGGGCAAAATGTGCGATTTGGGCTTTAATGCCAGGAAAAATCGATTAACTTCGGAGCGATTGGTCGATAAATGGCTTATCACACAATTTTATTGTCGAGACGTGGATATGATAAAGGCTGTTAGCACACAATTATTGATTAATTTGGACTTGAAGCAAGGATTTTGTTTCGTAAATAAGGCACAATTGAACCCCGTAGTTATTGATTAACTAGGCTTCTTTTAGCCAATAATTGTCGGAGTTTAAGACTTTTAATACCACGATCTATTATTTGAGGAGCCGGGCATTTTTAAAGCTAATATCAAATTAATTTAACCGCAGTTTTATTTACCAAAAAAATAATGACGTGGATGCATTTTTATGCATTGTAGAAATTATTAAAAGAAGTAGAAGAGGAAATTCCGCATTGAAGGTGTAGTGCTGAAATTAAATAGGCAGAGTTTCGTTTACATACCTGATTTAATCGGCGACCGCTTCTTAATTCCAGATTAAGCTCCTCGCTTGGGAAATATTAATCAATTTTAATTTATTTAATTTTAGTGGCCAAATATCACAACAATAATGTAATAAAAATTAAAATGCAAAAAGCGGTAAAGAAAAACGCAAGGAGCGTGGGAGGGAGAAAGATCGTCCGTCAACACAGACAGGGGTGTCAAAATAGGCTGAAAATGGTCTATTTATAGGCCATTTTCGGGTCCAGGGCGGCAGGTGCCGCCTGGCTCGGCGGCAGCTGCCGCCCAAGCAGGTGCCGGGCCTGGGAGAGGAAGCGGTAGGTGTCCGCCGCAGTCGGTGGGTAATTCGCGGCAGGTGCCGCCACTTTGCTGGGGCGGGCTTGCTGCAGCCCAGGCGGTGGGAGGCGGCACGGGTGCCAACCCATGCTGGGCCGGCAAGGAAGCCGCCGTGTCCGGCGGCCAGGCGCCGCCAGTACTGGATGGTGGCCCGCATTGTTTCTCGCTCCGGGAGCATTTTTTGGGAGTATTCCCGACCTGCCAAAATACATTGCGGACCTGGTTTTCTAGCGATCCTACGTGAAATTTCCGCCGGACGTGTTCAAGTACATATTGACATATTTCCAATAAATGTCCAAAAATAGCCTCCGGATCCGGACGGAACTGTTTGCACACGTTGCTGCAGCAAAGTCAAAAGTTACCCTGGATTAGCAAGTCAAATTTTACAAATAGTAGGCAAAGAATCAAACTAATTGGCATGTCATGTAGCAGCGTGTTCCGGTCCGGCCGGACTGTTTGCACAGTTGCTGCAGCAAAGTCAAAGTTACTGTAGCAAAGTCAAATTTACTGTAGCAAAGTCAAACTAATTGGCATGTCACTGTAGCAGCGTGTTTTCCTCCATTTAAAGAGTTTCACATGCCACCAACAACATGAGAAGCCTCAAAATTTGAGTATTCACACTATGTTCAAAGTCAGGTGTGGAATAGACTTCATACTTGTATCTTGAGCACCATTAAGCATATTCTGAGACTCATTGGATGTCATTTTTGAGGTGATTTTAAGAGAAAGAGATTAAATAACTGAGGTCTGTTCCACACTCACCACACCAATTTGATAGAAGTAAAATAGAGAAATATTTAGAAATTGCTATTAGGTGTCACGTCCTCTAATGGGATGAGATACAAATATTTATATTCATATTCTAACTGAGAGAATAAATGTCGAGTGAGAATTAGGTATGTCCCACACTCACCGCACCAATTTGATAGAAGTAAAATAGAGAAATATTTAGAAATTGCTATTAGGTGTCATGTCCTCTAATGGGATGAGATACAAATATTTATAGTATCTTTCATATTCTAACTGAGAGAATAAATGTCGAGCGAGAATCTTGGGCATTAATTACATGGTTAAACAACTCTTAATGAATATTTGACCGAGCGTTACCTCTATTTGAACTGGTTTGAGTAACACTCGGTCCATATTAATTGCTCCCATCACTTCCTTTTCAATAGCATTTTAATTTAGTTATGTTGGGTAAGCCAAGTGGAAGATTAACCTCTAACCCCAATACTCTTTGTAGAAAGACTTTACAAAGCTAAATATTTTCCTAAGGGAACTTTGTTTAGAAGCTCAGGATATTTCTAACGTAAGCTTTACTTGGAAGAGTTTGTTGCGAACCAAAATTATTCTAAATGCTAGTTTACATTGGCGAGTTGGGAACAGTAAGAGAATTAATAGATGGGAGGATGCTTGGCTTAATCGAGAGTCCAATTTTTTTGTGGAAACACCTAGACCGACAGGTTTGCAAGAGGTTAATGTTTTTCCAAGTGACAGGTTGATTATGGAATGTTTCAAGATTATATCAGTTGTTTCTTGCTTCTAATGTTCATGCTATTCTTATTATCCCTTTGAGTTGTTTTGATTGTGAAAGCATTTAATCGATGATATTAATGATATTTCAGTCTCTTGGGCTACGTCAGGCTAATATGTTAGCTCATGCTTTGGCAAATTGCTTTTAACCAAGTTGGTATTATCATTTGGAGAGAGGCTCTGCCATGTTAGTCATTAATATAAGCTATCTACTCTTATTAATGTCAATCAAACAAAAAAACCAAATGCTCTAAATAGGAGTGTCAAAATACATATTTCACTAAAATCAGAAGCCTAACCCGCTTAATTTTATCAACTCATTTTAACATTCCTATCATAAATGCACAGTGAGAAAGCGATGGAAATAAAAATTTGGTGCGAGAGAGAGGGAATCGTCAAGTTTTTTATTCTGTTTCACAGAGGTTGGGATATGTTTTGTGCATTTTTGTGTGTGGACTCTGTTGCAAGATCTTGAGCTACAGAGTCGAGGAAAGGTAGGCACCACTTTGATAGATCTCTCGTGCGTTTTACATTGACTGCATGTTGGTTTTTTGGTGATTGGTAACAAAGGTGTACCCAGGATTACAGGAACTTCGAAATCGTTCCGAATTTTCCATCCGAATAAAAAAAAAAAAAAAAACAAGGTGTACACCAGGATTTTACAGGAACTTCGAATCGTTCGACCGAATTTCCCAATCCGAATAAAAAAAAAGAAAAAAGATACAAATTTAATTATCCTGATCGTCGCCTGTATCTTTCTTCCTCTTCTTTTTTTATTATTTTTTATTTTTCTTTTTTTTTTTTATGTAGACTTTTGTGCTTGCCTAAAAAAGGGATATCCCATTTTGGTTGAAAGGTAAATGAGACAATTACCCAAAAGTTGACAACTAAAAGTCAAGCTGGCCAAAACAAACCAATAATTTTTTTTTTTTTTTTTCTTTTTTTTTTTTATGTAACTTTGTGCTTGCCTTAAAAAAGGGATTCCCATTTTTGGTTGAAAGTATGAAATTACCCAAAAGTTACAACTAAAGTCAAGCTGCCAAACAAACAAAATTATACTAACCAACCTAACAATTCCACCTGTATCAACTCAACTCAACTTGAAAAGCTCTCCATCAAATAAAAAAGATGGGCTGCCTTCTACCATTGCTTTCAATACACACCAATAATTCAAAACCCAAAATCACGAGTTGCCTAACAAGAGGAATCTACACGGCATTTAAAAAATTTGCAAACTGACCCCAATTCTTTTTCTTTTTACACAATCAAAGGCACACATACGGATTATTTGATAATAATAATATATTTTAACTTAATAATAATATTATTATTATTTAAAAGGAAGAGAGAAAATAAATTATGGAAAGCCATAGTTCTTTGCCAGATCGAGTCCATGATTTACGGCTGAGATCGACTGTGGTAATTGTTCATCTGATGCAACCCCGATCATTCTAATGTTTTTCAAAGTCATACGATCTGACGGTTCAGATTAAATCTTCTCCAGCTTCTCAGCCACGATGAGAGGATTTGCCCTCGCGATCTCCTCTCTTCCGACCTTCTTGAAATCAAAGGTGCAGCCATGTTTCTCCGGGTACCTATGAGTACCACAGTACGTGGTCCCGCACCGACATCTAAAACCGGTCAACCCGACCCGCTTCCTGCAAACAAAGCACCGATTCGGCTGCTCAAACGCGGCTGAAACCTCCGTCGACGGACTTCGTACATCAGGCAGAGCAATCGACGGAGTGGGAGGCTGAGAATCAACGAGTGGAGAAGGAGATGGCGAAGATGCAATGGAAAGAGAGGCTTTAATAGATGCTTCTTGTTGCTGTTGCTGTCGTTCTTTGAGACAATAATCTCCATAACATTTAGAACAGAGGTTCATCGTCGCCGGACTCCCGAAAAACCCACAGTTGTTAGCGCAAAGGCGGTGACCTTCCGGCGCTTGGCATCTGTGCTCCTCCGCCATGATTGACTCGTAGATCTCAATTTCGATTCTTTTTTTTATCTGTGAAACCTGAAAGATTATTCAAAAATAACGAAGATTTAATAAGAACATCAACCTCGTTTACTTTCTCGGGAACTAAACACCAGAAATCGAAAAGAACTTTGAATTAGAGAGAGAGAGAGAGAGAGAGAGAGAGAGAGAGAGAGACGTACCTGAGGTATTCGTTTAAAAAGAGAATTAGGAGTGGAAATGGAAATGGAAAAGGATAAGCAGAGACGAGAATCTTAACATGGAAGAATTATCAGAGAGGAAAGAGTCAGAAAAGGAATATTAAATGAGAAAGGGAGAGATTAAAATTGAAAAAATAAAAAATAAAAAAGGAAATTTGAAGAAACAAACAGAAACAGAAAGAGGAAGCAGCGGCGAAAAGGGACAAAGGAGGATAATCAAACTTAATTATTGGTTTTAGTTATTTTATTATAAATTGTTTTTTTTTCATTTTTTTATTAGTTGAAAATAAGGGGAAAATAATATCTGAAGACAGGCTGGAAGCCAGCGGCCCTCAATTTTGTTCAGGTGGTTTTTTATCTCTTTCTTTTTCTTTTTATAACTTTGTAGTCCCTCATGTTTGATTCTAATTATAATTTCATCCTTCTTATTTCATAAATATTATGATTAATCATTAAAATTTAAATCGTTAAATTATTTAGTTCTCATCCAAAAGATACTACATTTACCGTTAAATAAAGGATTAAATCGATAACATACATGATTTAGTTGTATGGATATGTTGATTCGCACTAAACAATTAGGTTATTGGAGTTAACAATCTAGTTTTTGTTTGATAAGCTTCCTAATCAGCAAGCTTGGCAGCGGATAGAAAATTTTGAAAATTTTCATATTAGTTACTAGCTGATTTAAATATGATTTTATTAAAATTAAAAAAATAATTTTATTCAAATTAACATATTATGATCATAATAAGTTTTTATTAAATATTATTTTTTAAAAAAAGTTAATTAACATTTTTATTACATAGTATATTAAACTAAAAAAATTACATATTCTCCTCATACATATGCATTGTATACTATGATATATAAAAACAATAACGCTTTATGAATTAAAATAAAAGACAAATTACTTACGGATTGTGGCTCAATTGGCAACGCAAGCTGAACATGTAAAAGAGCTCTTGAGTTTGATTCCCACTAAACGCACCTGCAAGGAATGGTGAGGACCCTTAACTGTAAGTAAGCCCTGAGCCGAATTAAGCGGTTCCTGGTGATTAATCGAATACCAGTGGTTTATACCAAAAATAAAATAAAATAAAAGGCAATTAAATTTTTAATGGCCATTTTATATTTTAATAATAATTGATGCTAAAATTTTATCAAACGTCAATATTAATCAACTAACTGTTATCAACTATCAGTTGATATGAATTGTTGAACCAAACGGATCCTAATGAAAATGATCAAATAATCATTATGTGCAGTATATGTAATTATCAAAATGAAAGCACAATTAATTTCCATCAAAGTTTAAGCGTAACTAAACTAAAATTGTTAAGTGAATAAGCATATTTATACATTTTGATTGATTTAGATCTTTAAACCTTAAAATGATATTTTTGGTTTGGAAAAGTCAGAGGGCAAATTCGCAAGTGTACAAAATTGCAACAAATAATAAAGAGTGAGTAGAGTATGGTCTTACGAAAATTGCATACCAAGTACCAATATCGTTTCAACCTATATTATTTAAATGATAATAAGGAGAATAAATTTAAAAATAAAAGAAATAAAATAGTAAGAAATCAAACAAGTGATTGTTGAAAAGAAATCAAGGTTTAAAGGTCACTGGGAAATTTGACTTCACCTAATTCTATCTAATTTATCATATTAGTTTGATAATCAATTTTTAATTATTCAATAATGAGAAATAACCCTAAAATTGCTAATAAGTTCTCTCGATGTTTTGTTAACTATTTTAACCCAATTCAATTACCCATCTCTCAACGACGCAACCAATCATAGATTAAATCATTAAGTTATATGATTATTCAGGATTCACAAATTAAAGGCTTTAATTTTATGAAAATCTCACACGAGGCAAATCAACTAGCTCTCGCATCAAGTTGGTATTCCCATAAAATTTACTAACCTATTCATAGCAAAAACCATTCTTCCGATAGTGATTAATGAAATAAATCAATGCAGAAGAGAAACTACTGCCTAGAATCATTAAAATCAATAATAAATTTTACTTGAAAAAATAAAATAAAATCTAAGATTATAAATTGGAGTTGAATTTAAGCTACATCATATCCCTAGTAAAAAGATTTAGTTCGATATAGTAAATAAATTAAACTCAATTAAACTTATAACTCGAAGTTGCATGGGTTCTATGCACATCAGTTGGTATTTCCATAGGAATTTACTAACCAATTCATAGCAAAACCATTCATTCCGATAGTAGATATAATGAAGATAAAAAATCAAATGCAGAATAGAGAACTAACTACTGCCTGAATCATTATAAAGATCAATATTTTAAAATTTTTACTTGGAAGAAAAAAAAATAAAATCGAAGAATCTAAGTGATTATACGAGGCGGAAAATTAATTGGAAGTTGAAATATTAAGGCTAACAATCAATTTATCCTAGTAAAACAGATTTAAGTTCGATAATAGGTAAAAATAATTTAAAAACCAATTAAAACCTTATAAATGAATCACTCAAAATACAAAATACAACCCAAGAAAAAGAGGGTTCAGAAATGAAACTAGTCAACCGCATTAGCTTTAGCCGACAGAACTTAAATATTGGGAAACAACCTGATAAATTGGAGTTGAATTTAAGCTACATCATATCCCTAGTAAAAAGATTTAGTTCGATATAGTAAATAAATTAAACTCAATTAAACTTATAAATGATCTCATAATAAAAATAAACAAGAAAAGAGTTCAGAAATAAAAACTAGTCAACAATTAGCTTAGCCGACTTACTTAAATATTGACACCAACTTAAATACTTAAAGTCTTAAAGAGAGAAACTATGTAGAGTTAAGAATAATAGAACAAAAGATAAAAATCAAAATAGCTAGAGTCTCTCTTTATATAGATTATCTAGAAAATCTTCGAATTGTTTAGAAAAGTGAATCTCTATTGAGGAAGAAATCTTTTGGAGATAGGAAACTAATTAGACTTTGTATTCCTTCCCAATTAGGACTCTCTCAGCATCTAAATAGGACTCCAGCTTTAATAAGGCACATCTTAAAATATTTTCATGCAGATTTATGCAGGCAGCACAGGCTTAATATTGAATCTCCGTCCAAGTTAAATCCTACAGAGTAGCATAGGGATGCTGGATAGCACGCCCTGCTCGTGCTTCTTGCGGACTGTCATGGCCAAATTTCTACTTTTAATCTTCTTTTGCACTTTTGGCTGCTTTCCCATTAAAATCCTAAAAAATTCCTCATATTAAATATGATGCAAGGAAGTTTTATTGAAAAATATAAATAAGTCTAACTAAAATAAAACAAAATAAAATAAAATTTAAAAGAACTCCTAGAGAAAACTTAATAAAAATAACCATAAAAATAACGAAAAAGCTAGGAGCGTCAAAATGGATCATGACACGCGAACACGATTCATCTAACACGTGAAATAAATGAGTTAGGGTTGAGGTTAAACGGGTTCATGTCATAAATGGGTCATCCATTTATACACGAATATAAACATGTCGTCTCACGGATTGATACGAGGGTTAGACCAGTGACCTGTTTATTTTAGGGTGAAGAAATAATTTTAGTGTCAAATATAAATACGCAATTAAAACTCTATTTAAAATTTATTTTTGTATTAAATTTTTTTTATTTTAGTCATGAATCTTGGAGAATCTATATATTTTATGTATAAAAATTTATTTTTAAATATGATTTGGAGTTAAATAGGTTAAAAATTAAAAATATCATAAGTAGGCTAAGTGGGTCAGTGTACAGGTCAACACGACCCACTTAACATTTTTATGATATTAGGCGGGTTACATAACTGGTATACGAGTCAACACGATCCACTTAACTTGTTTATGATGTTAGGCAGGTTACACGTGTCATGTTCGTGTCACCTGCCTAATTTTCGTGTTTGTGTTCATGTTGAAAAATTTAACACGATTATTAAATGGCTCGTGTTCATGTTGACCCTATCGTGTCAAGTGTTAGATGAATTCATGTCGAATCCCACACGCCATGTCGCATCCCATGCCTAGCAAAATACTGTCCGCTTTGGGCCAAACCAACTCAGGCTCGCATAGTTTTATTCTCTACTAGAGCCAACTCAATAGCTCAAAAAGCCTCTCTCTCTACAGCCTCTTCCTAATCAACCTTCTCTTGATTCAGGGCTTGTGATACCAACACAGAGAAATTCTCATGACATAATTTATCTTTAATTTGCATTATAACTTCCAATTAATAGTTCTATATATTAAAATTAAAATAATCTCAATTATACTATCTGGATAATGCTAATTAATAAGATAACTAGAATTTTTAGAATTATCAAATTAAGGATATCACATGCCAACCTGTTTGGACACCACCTAGAAAAAGCTAAACAATTTAAATTATAATATATAGCTAATTACTAAGATCAAATAGTAATTTGTGCTAGGGACCATTATTCACTTAAGGACATATCCCTATGTCACCGCCTGTTTGGACACTCACCTATGACAAAAAAGATCTTAAAACAATATTAGAAATTATAATACTATACTTCTCATATCTTACCTACTTATACTACTAACTACTATACTTTACTATTTAATATACTATATACTATATATATATATATATTAGGGAATGTGGGAGGGGGAAAATTTAGTTCTACCAAAATTGGCCTTTTGTTAATCTGAGGAATGTAGGATTTTATTTTATTTTGGTTTCAAAGACTACCAATCTTAATTTAATTGAGCCTGAAATGCATAAATTATAGTGTTGTTTACTTTACCAAAAAATTCTGCTGTGGCATTCTTAAATTTATGCCTCTGAAATTACAAATTTTGGTAACCTGTTACTATTTCTCTGTACAAGCCAATAAACAATTTTTTTTAGGTATTTTTTAATATTTATATGTAAAAATATTCATTTGCATACGTTGGTTAATTCACAATACATTGACACCGACATTTAATTTTTTAGCAATTCTTTCTAACTAATTGATAAAGTGCTTTAACTTGATCTAATTTTTATTAATTGTTTGGGTACTTCATTAGACATAATTTCTTACTACCTTGAAGTATATTAATAGATTACACAACAATATCATATACTAAAGTTGAAGTATTTAAATAAGTCAAAAATTAAAGTTGAATGGCACTGCAAACTTTTATTCTTTTTTATATATATATATAATTGGGAATGTGGAGGGAAAACATTAGGTTACCAAAATTGCCTTTTGTTAATTTAGGAATGTAGGATTTTAATTTTATTTGGTTCAAGATACAATCTTAATTTAATTGAGGCCAAATGCATAAATTTAGTGTTGTACTTTACCAAAAAAATCTTGTGGCATCTTAAATTTATGCCTCTGAAATTACAAATTTTGGTAACACTGTACTATTCTCTGTACAAGCAATAACAATTTTTTGGTATTTTTAATATTTATATGTAAAATATTCATTTGATACGTGGTTAATATAATATTTAGAACAATAATTTTTACATTTTTAACTATTGAATAAGTGTTTAATTGATCTAATTTATAATTTTGGGTATTCAATAGAATAATTTTTACTACTTGAAGTATTTAATAGATAAAATATTATAAGTTGAAGTATTTAATAAGTCAAAATAAAAGTTGAAGGCACTGCAAAATTTTTTTTTATGTAAATTATACGAGTGAATTTATATATTGGATCATTTAATTAGTTATATTGATTGTCTATTTAAATCAAAATTCTATTGACCAAAAAATAAAATAAAAAATTAAAAACTTATTTCACTGAAATATTTGGATACTATATTTTGAAAGGAGAAATATTTGGATAATATAATATAATTTTTCTCTTTAATATATTATAATTAGTGTTAAAACTTCTCAATTAAGTTTAACGCACTAAATTAGAAGTAATAATTTTCAAATACATTTTTTTAAATACATCATAGGTAGATAGATTTGTGTATACTTGTTATAGATAAATTTTTGTTGTCGTGTTTTTTTTTTTTTTTAAAGAAAAATATAAATAATAATTTTTTTTTTGGTACAATAAGAGAATAAAAAATAAGCTTTGCTGAGAGTAAAAAAAAATAAAAAATAAAAAAGACACTAAAATAGAACCTTTTTCTAGGTAAATTACAATTGAGGAACGTAAGATACTCAAAAAAAACCTTGACCAAATAGGAATACAAGGTATTTATATAACTCAAATTAATAAGAAAATTTGACCAAACAATAAAATTTTGTGGAAAAAAATGTTCAAAAAGTTTGTTTTGTAATTTTGTTTTCAATTAAAAAAAAAAAGTTCATTTTGCTTGATTGAAAATTTTCTTTGTAATTTTTTTTTATCAGCAAATAATTTGCTATATCTTGCCTCTTTATTCTTTTTTAATGAAAATTAACAGAGATAAAAATCAGATAGGAAAATCATGCTCCGAAAATCATATTGAGATATCTCAAAACACAATAGCCTCATTTTAAGTTTATTTTCACTGGTCGTCTCAAAATTATAACACCTATTTCTTAATTGTCGTTATATTTCAATTTATCACTCAAAATACACCAATTTTTATTGGAGTACGAAAAAAAATCCTTTTGCTTGTTTTCTGCTCAATAGCCAGTAAAAAGCAGACATGGACTTAAATGATACTCTTTTTGTTCTAAAATATAAGTCGTTTTTGAATAATTATTTTGTCCTAAAATATAAATCGTTTTGAGTATTTTAAGAAGTAATAAATGATATTTTTTCAATATTACCTGTATTTATAATAGATACAATAAATACTTTTACGAGTAACTATTGGTTTAGAGATAAATGATAATTTAGTCAATTTACCATTGATTTTGTTATAATCCAAGAGAATTAATTACTTATTTAATACTTGTATAAAAATCCTAAACGATTTATATTTTAAGATAGATGGAGTAATTATTTTTTTCTCTCATGTCTTCCCCTCTCTCTCCTACCCCACACAAAGGGGCATCTCAAAGATTGCACTTGTTCCAATTAAAAAAAAAATCCTCATCGTTATTTATTTTTCCTCTTTCTCCACCATCTTATTGTCCTCACCGCCGAAGACTCTTTCTATCCTCTTATCGCCACATAGTTATTGATTATGGCTCTAGTAGACACAACTGTAGAAGACTATCAAAATTCCCCAAAAGTCTCTATTCACCAGAAAAGAAAATTTCCAAGTAAAAATAAATTCAAGAAACCGACTTTTTCCATTTGAAAATGATGAACTTTAATGATCCATAGGAATCCATTTTTCGATAAAGCGATTTTAACAAATCCGGTAAGTTACCAAATTTCGAAGGCTTTTCAAAATATGTCAAGGTCTTCTCCTTTTGCTCCTCTCATCCACGAGAGGTTTCCTTAATACAATTTAAAAATGATAAAATTAGATAGTGAGTAGTATTTTTTTTTTATTTCTCTTTTGATTTGTTTAATTATGGTTTTTAGTTTTTGAGTAAATTATAAGGATACAATTTTAGTTTTTCTTCTCATGATAGGTTGAATATTTTCGAGTCGATAATATTTGGGATCTTCAAATTCAATTTATTGTTTATATGATTATATCAAATTTATCATAAAAAGGCTATCTATGTGGTTTTTCTTATTTTGATTAAAATTCAAAGAATTGCGTTAATGTGAAATTAATGGTTTTAGCTTTTAAAATTTTTTTTTTTTTCTGATTGAGAATTTGAATATTTATATATATATGTAAACATAAAGTAGAAGATTCTCTTTTTTTTTTTTTTTCACTACAAGAAGTAGAAAAATTCTCTTTTTTTTTGATTTTCTCACTATCAGGCGATTTACATTTTATATAAAATTTTAAATATTTCTTTCTATGTGAAAGTTAACTTAATTCTTATAATCTTATATTTTTTAAAGTTATTAATCTGGTTGAAAAAAGAACAAATATGGCATATTCATTAGCTAATTTGATTGGTATTACATTGTTTTCATTTTCATTTTCATTTTATATTTTGCTCAGCTTAGTTTTAATTTGTTTATTTTTGTAGGGATTTAAGTGTGTGTAATTTCAAAGGATTTAAATATATTTTATGCAACGATGAATTAACTATTATGTTTTAATAAGTTTTTTTCAATTATATACTTTCAATTAGATAAATCTCTATAAAAATAAAAAATAAATATTTAAATTATTTTAAATACCAACAAGACTTTATATATAATAATAATTCCTGTCACTTTTCCCTAAAAAAAATAAATTTTTATAATTTACTCAACATATATATCCTAAATTTGAAATGAAAATATAATTATTATACAGTTGTGCGAAGCACAGAGGACCCTCTAGTTTATTATAAGGATGATATGTTTCTATTTATATTTCATTAATAAATAATTTCTTCTCTTCATGCAAGGCATGTCTAATTTTCTGTCTTTTATTTTGCAAGAGTCTTTTTTTTTTTTAAAATTTTAAATTTCTAGACAACAATTAATGTTATAAAGTTCTTACGTCTTTTATCAATGAAGTTACCTGAGTGGAAATAACTTAGATCCTTTAAATAAATGATCGAGTGTTTGAATAGAGAAAATTTATGTTAAGAGCTGTTACCTCTTAAAAGCCTGATATAGAGCTAAACATGATTATGTTTAACCCAATGAACTTAGGACACCAGTGGTATAAGATGGGAAATTTTTACATGTTTTCTAAAAATAGAAAAACTTGGTTATTATTATTCTCTCTCTTTCACATTGCAAATTTGCAATTATCTATTAGCCATAATTTATTTTGATTAGAACTAACTTACATGTTATATATACATTTAATTTCTTTGAAAAAAAAAACTTAAATATGTTTGAATTTAAGGGATTTGATTATTATTATCATTATTAATCTTGGCTTTATTATTTAAATTGTTCAAACATAATTTAATATGGACATTAAATAAATTTAAACTACATTAAATCATAGTATATATAGATTTGTTAGTATATTTATTTAATATATGGATATTACATATAAGAATTAGCATAATACTGCTTCTGACTCAAAATATAAATTGTTTAAGGCTTTTGTACAAAGATTAATGAAACAATTAACTCTCCTAGATTATAATAAAATCAAAGGTAATATGATCAAATTATCCTTTATCTTAAAATCAATAGTTACTTTTAAAGGTATTTATTGTATTTAATGTAAATAAAGATAACATTAGAAAAACATTATTTATTACTTTTTAAAATATTCAAAACGACTTATATTTTGGAACAAAATAATATTTTGGAAACAAATAATCATTCAAAAAACGACTTTATTTTTAAGGACGGATGGAGTAATAATTTATATTATGACATTAGACGACTAATGTTTGTCCTCAATTTTCCATCCTATACCTCACTAATCTTATTATAATACAAATGAGGACTATATTTAAACTTAAAATTGAAATTAAAAATATATTCTAAATATTAAAAAACACCAATATTTCTTAAGTTAAAATTTTAAGTATATTTTGGAATAGTCATATTTTCTTAACGAAAGACACAACACTTTACAATTTAGGGATGAAAAATATATTAAACTTTAAAAATATAGTCATTAAATGTCAAAGAATTTTATATTACAATTTAAATAAGAGATGAAATTAATAGATGATAAATTAAAGGAAATGAATAGGTATTTTAATTTTTTTAGCACTGCAAATGAAACGCGGTACGGAACTTAATGCACAAAAAAGTGGTGAGAGAGCAACCGGAAGGGCTAAATAATTTCATTTAACCTGGTTTGATTAAACAGTGGGCGCTTATTTTATTTTATTGATTTTAGAATCGGCTTGTAGGTGGTGTTGTTGGTAGTGGTTTTCTGTTTTTTATTTTTTTCTGTTAATAAGTGGTTGATGATATGTTTCGGTGAATTAAGTGTCTGTGTGCTTAAGCTGAATTCGAAATGCCGGTCAAATTTAAAATTACTGAATATATAATTTATTTAATCTATTTAAGTTTTTAGAATATTTAAAGTGTTAATAAATGCTCTTACATTCTTCTTCCATTCATACACTCTCAGTTTTTGACTTTATTTTTAGCATTGTAAGACGTAGATTTTAGATAGTAGGCAACGGCAATTAGTGTCAGATGGGGTTCGGAGACACGCAAATTTATAAAGTGTCTATGTTTCTATCAAGGGCATCTATCATTATTGCTTGGCTACTAACTTTTGGCATACTATCCTTTCTTATTTGTTAGAATTTTCTTCCTTCAGTTATGATATTATCGATCCCTTAAAAAATGGTAAATAGATAATATTATTTAAGTGGATCTGATTGATTTTTTCGTTAATTAAAAAGTGGAAGGCTCAAATTTAAGTTTTTTAACTATAAGAGCTTTCGCATTTAGGTGAGGCAAAAAAAAAAGGTTATCACCTATTGTATAGGCCTTCATATAGAAAGAACCATATTAATAAATAATTTTTAAGTAGAATATATTTAATTGGCCAAATATAATCCATCTAGCTTAATTTTTCTTACCTTAATCATACAGCGCACTATCAACTCGTTTAATTTGAACTCAGCAAACAACTTCAACTTTTGATAAAATTACAGTTTTATAGTTGAAATTTACAAAATTTTTGTTATTGAACACTTCAACTTCAAAATTGAAATCACCATTAACTACATATAAATAATTAAAATTTGTAAATTAACTCATTTCGATAATTATGTTAACTATGTATATATCAACTGATGTTTATTGTTAAGATACGAAAGGTGTCAACATTGCAAAATTGCGAAAATTCAAATGTTCATATGTCATTTTTAGGGGCTGTATATAAAGTCAAGTTGGTTCATAAACTATTCAAGTCTCGTAGCTTGCGTAGTTGGAGGGTTTCAGTCTCTAAAGGTACACAAATTTTAATATGCTTTCAAAATAGAATGAACCGAACATAGGGAAATTCCGTCTGATAAACTCGGCGAATGTGTATCATTGATGAAACGGTGAAACAGACTTAGCTAGCAGCAGGCTCCCATTTATACAATCGTGGGAATCAGCTGTATATTTGCTCATGAGCTGGTTCCATTTAATAGGCTGGTGATATTCCTTTATTAAGCTCATAAGCTGTTGGTTTAATAGGCTCTTATAAAATCATTTTCTATAGTTATATGATACAATTCCTTGCATAAATAGTCAGTTAGGCCTTAGAAAGTCTGTATAACTAAGTCTTCAACCGGTGCTTAATTTGGAGTTCTGGACACTACTCTGAGTGTGCTCTTTTGGAACTGTTTACTAACTGGAAGTAATTATGTTGGGATATTATAACAGACGACATGAGAATAGTCTTCATAGATCTTGTTCTTTGCTATAGCATGTAATAGTAGATTAACTTTTCTGTGTTCATCTTTTCATAGATGTGTTGAAGGAGCAGAAAAGGTAAATGACGCAAAGCAGTAAATTCCATGGAGGAAAGGGGCTGGAATGAAGCAAGAAAACGCATGAAGCAATACCTGGAAGGAACTGTATGATCCGAAAGCAAAGTGAAAAATTCAGATACACCATAATATGTCTGCTGGGAGCGGGAAGAGGGACCCAGGCTTCAGTTGAAGACACCCTATCTCTGGCTTCCTCAGTTGGGTCGATGTTAAACCAGGGTAATGGATTTATATTTCCATATGACATTTCATATTATGGCTTTGCACGAGAGTTTCTTTTAGGGAAGTGGCGGGAAGTATGTGTAAAAGAAAAGAAGTAATTTGCATGGGATATTTACAGTGCTAAACATAGACAGTCAGATTTCTTTTGGTTTCGAGAATTCTGCGGAGGGAATTGCAAGTTTAACTAAATCTCAAGTCCGAGATTTTTGAATTCTAGGTCCCATTCTCCTAACTGCTTTTTGTAAACCATCCTTGTTTCACTTAAATAATAGCATTTTAGTTTCCTGTATGCTGATTCCAAGTAAATTTAGTTTTTTTCAAGAGGCGCCCGCATTTTTATAAACATAGAAATTCAGTAATGAGTTTTCTGTAAATTAATGGAATTTATTTCATAGTAAAGCGCCTAGGAGTATTAGAATTGAGCTAATGATTTTCCTGCATCAGGTTGATCTAATTTAGTTGGGTTTTTTTTTTTTTTTTTTTCATATGTATTGTAAATTACTAGAAACGCTACTGATATTTCCTGATTCGCGTTATATTCATTACATGGGCAAAAAAAATAATCTAGAGAGTGGTTTTGCAACTGTTGAATGAAGGATCTTCAAGGGGCTTACACCAACGCTCTAGCCTTAGGCTCCGCTGTTTCCCAGAAAATGTTTTTCATTTTCCACTTTTTATCGTAGCTAGCCTTCTTTGGCATTTCAAGTAAAATGCAAAGGGAGAAAATTTTTTTGGCCGAAAGGAAAATTATTATTATTATTTTCCAAAAAGGAAGATTATTTTTTTTCGCAGAAACTTTTGGACACTTCATTGTAATGAAAACAAGTAACATGTAAATGCTAAGTTATTAACTCCGAATCACTCGGCAAAGCACAATTTCTATCAACGATGGCCACTGTTAAACCATCTTCTGTTTGCCAAGACCACTACAAATACCGAACTTTTTATTTATCTTTTTCTTTTTGGTTCATATTTAACAATTAAATTCAATAAAATTTTTAAGGTTTTATAGATCTAAATATTTCTGTCAGCTTAAATTTGTAAAAAGATGTTTAATATCTCCAACAACTTTCGGATATTACAATTACACAAAATGATATTTTTATTTTGCGTTGGCCTTTCATTTTGGGTTGTTTGGTTGTTTTTACTGTATTTTCTCCTGTCTTCAGAGTTAATATGTGGCAGATTT
Organism: Jatropha curcas; assembly: GCF_014843425.1. The sequence continues at coordinate 19,086 of NW_023590664.1, forward strand.
ATTCTGTATTTTTTTTTTTTCCCTGGTCTTGAGCCACTTCTTGGGAAATGAAAACCGCAAGGCTAAGCCTAAAGGGATTACTAGAAAACAAAGTACTGTAGAACTCAAAAAGCGTGGAGGCATTGTAATTCAGTGCAACAAAATATGATGATTCTTGTGCTCTGTAGCGTATGTTTATCTCTCTCAACCATCTATACAGTTTTTTGATAGACATTGGAAAATAATCATGTTAATACTATATACGTGGAAGAAAATTCAAATTCTCAAGTATTTGGTTAGACATTGGAAAATCAATCTTGCTTTTATAGTAGGTCACATGCTGCAAGAACATCTATTGCTTCTTTTGTTCTATGAAGTCTATATTGAGACATTTCACTGTTAGGAAATCGTGATGGTTGCCTCTGATGGGTATGAGTCCGCATGCAAATTCGCGGACGAAGTATATGGTGGAGGAGAAGGGGCAATTGCCCCCCTCCTATTTGAAAAAAATACAAGAAAACTTCTCTTTACAACTCCTATGATTCAAACATTGGCTGGCGGAATTTTTTAAGATACCTTTACCATTTGTCCCTCCCCTCTTATAATATCCTGCTAGCTTGGTCCCTCTGCAGTACGATTTTTTAGTTATGATCTAAAGAGTTGGCTAGAATAAAGAGCCTGACATGGATGGAGTGGAGAAGCACTCGAGAAAGGGTAATAAACGAGGTTCAATAGAGAAGGATGAGCACTATCGCCAGATTTAAGTTGCAATTTTTATCGAATTGAATTAATCAACATTTTTTTTAAATTTAAAACTAAATTATTTCATTTAACCTCAATTTCACCGAATCGATTGAATTAATTTTTGGTTATTAACCATGTTAGAAGTTAAGAAAAACGAAACCTATTTAAACTGATTAATTTTCTCGCTGAATTTTACTAATATAATTGAAATTTAACTGAATTTAATATTTTATTTAAAATACATCATCTATTATTAGGGTTGAAATCTCTTAATTTTTATTATCCTTGCTTAATACAAAAATAACAGTGTTTTTTTATGGTCTTCGATTTTGTCGCCCGCCGAGCTCCAATCACTAGAGCAATTTTGCTTTGAATCAAGCCAAATTCCATCCATTACTGTATTTCGATGGGATTTGCAACCGTTTTGGTCTGCAGGTTGGAATGGAGAACTTCCTAAAAGAGGTCAATTCATTCTCAGGATTTTCCTTCTTTAAGCCGACGCACACTTAATCTTTAAGTTCTTCCAACTCTTCTTTAGGTCATTTCACCAAAAAACGTGCCTTTCAGTGATTAATTTTTCCCGTTTTAAAATTGTTAAGATTGAACTTCAATTCTATTGTTCACCTTCTACTATCTAACGAGCCCTGCCAATTTGAAGCCTTCAATCAGAGTTTTGCTCCTTGCTTGACAATTCTCTGCCATCGTCAACGTTTGCCCAGGTCAGAATTATCACATGATTTAATTCTTTTTTTTTTTTTTTTTGAACTTTTCACATGATTTAACTTCTAATATCATGTAGATCTTGAAAATTCCATTTCTTTTTACATCAAATCATTAATCGAATATTTTTCATCGAAATCAAATTAAGCTGAATTAATCCGATTTGATCTAATTAATTGAACTAAATGCTTACCTTACACTGACAAGGTACAAAGACCAGAAGAAAAGATTCTTCGGTCTTAAATCTAATACTGGCTCTATATAAATTAAATGGGTAAGGAGGAAAGGTTTAGGATAGGTAGACAGTTTAGAGGGGAATTTTCTAATACAAGGAAATATAAAGAATTCCACTAGTTAACTAAACTTTAAGCTCCGCGTCACCAATATATATTACCATTCATTTTAATTACTACAATCTCAAATGCTTTATGAAAAATTCAATCAATGTAATATTTTACCACTGGGCCATAATACTTTGGTCACATTTGGTAATTTTCACGTCCTAAAAAAAATTAAAATTTGGTCTAAATTACAATTAATTTATTGAGTAAATTGACTATATTACCTTATTCTAATTCTCTAATAAAACCATTAATTTTGTGAAGTAATAATTTATATTGGTGCATAAAGCAAGGTAACAATGAAAGAATATTTTGTTACTTCATTGAAACCGACAAATTTGACAAGTATTTTGAAAAACAAACGCCTCATTTTTGTTTCCTTCCAAGAAAAATTGTTTTTAATGCAACGGTTTATTTTTTTTTTGTGAGGTAGTATTTTATTACTCCTTCTAATTTCAAAATAAATTCATTTTTTTAGCTTGACACAAAGGTAGCAATACAATTAATGTCTAAAATTTATAAAATTTAATTTATAAAGTTCCTATCCTGCCACTCGCAAGTTAACACTTAAGAGAGTAATTGAGGGACAATAATATATGAGTAAACATACTAATGAATAAGGGAAGATTAAGAAAAGAAAAAATAATAAAAAAACACCTTATGTTTGGAAAGAAAAAATAAAAATGACACTTTATTTTGAGAACGGAAGGAAATATATGTATTAAGGATTACAGTATTACATCATAGGTATACAACAACATACCCACACCGTACTTCTTTCTCTTTCCTTTTCTTTTCAATCCTCACTTCTTTCGCCTTATTATGTTATTGTTTTTCTTTGACACTAAATTTAACAAGAATAATTGAAGACGGGTCCTATATGTTTTGTTTCCCCACTTTTTCGAAAGATGGAATTCGTTACGCAAGGAGAATAAGAGATACAATTATTGGCCCTATAGGAACGTTGTGAAGCATTTCCAGCACGGTGGAAGTGGATATGATTGCTGAGCTTCAAAAAGTCTTTTGTCCTTTTCCTACCCTTTCCCATTTGCCAAGCTGCAATCAAAGTTATGGACCACCGAAGGTTCCAGTTGGTATCTATTTGATATTTGATAGTTCTTTTCTCGTTTCTTTTTTTTTAAAGGAGGAAATTAAAAAGTAAGTCAACTTACTTGTTAAATAGTCCAATCAATTTAATCTGAAGTTTAGGAGCAACTGGACCTAAGGCGGATTTCACTTTGGTACTTTTTAATGTCCTGTGACGATATTCTCATAGCTTTCCGGAGTAACCTCTACCTTATAGACACCTGTGTTCTGGTTTTTAAGGTGACTTAGGCCATTTCGCAATAATATTTTAGTAGCTTTAATCACTTTGATCGGTTAAAAATGTTAAATTTCATTTAAATACACTGTTCAGTAATATAAGTTTCGATTATTTTTAAAAAGGTTAGGATAGCACTTTCTACAATGTTAAAAATTTAACTCATGCAATATTTAGTTTTTTTAGCGTTCATAAAAATTAATCAAAAAACAACTAACGGTTAAACGCAACTAAAATAGTTAATAGCTATTAAATAACTAATTTTGCTGAACAGACCTCTAGACTTTTAACATTAATAGATCAAATGGAGAGAAGAGTTTTTTTAAAAAAAAGCTAACTCCATAGCTGATTTTCTGGCTAAGGGTGCATTACATGGGTCTCATGGTTTGAGGTTAACTGCAGCTTCCCTCCTGGTGTTCTTACTGATGCAGATGCTTGATGCAGACTTTCCTGTTGGTGTATCATTTGGCCTAGAATGGTCGTTGTTTAGTGCTTTTGTATCTTAACATCTTTATTAAAAAATTAGAAGGTTGTATTAAATTAGGATTACTGTTAGATTTAAAAAATTATGAAATTTGACGGACATTGAAGTTTTCCTAAGATTTTCCACAACTTCAACTAGAATTTTTTATATAGAGTTTATGGAATTAGTGAGACCTTCTTGTTTTGTAGATTTTTGATTAAATTTGATGAATTATAGATGATTTTTATATATCCCACAAATTATTTTCCAGACTTAATTAAACAAATTAAAAGCTTTTTTGAGCATAATTGAAAAATTCAAAAAACAATGAGGGACCAAAGGCAAAATACGTGTACATCGTCTTCAAAAATCTTTTTTTTTTTTTTGGTTTAAAAACCTTACCGCCTGCCGCTATAGTAAAAGCCTGCAATAGCCAACGTCACGCAGGCTAACCGGAGCTCACGCAAGGAGCACGCGCATATCACAGACAAGCTAGATGCAAGGCCCACCGCGTGGGGCCCTCCCAACTAAAGCTTGGTAGTCTGACCACAACAAATGGCAGACCTATATTTCTTCGGGTCTTTTTGACCTAATTTCAAAGTTTTTCCACTTTTTTTTTATTGATTAAATCACTTATTTAATTGAAATCACCTATAAAATCTAGAAATAAATCAATTAATTCTACGAAAAATTGCAGCAGTTATTACTATTAATTTTTGTTCAAAATATCAATTGGTCAGCATATGGATTAAATTCGAACCATTAATCTAATAATTAATACATTGTTTACACCTTAAAGGGTAGGGATTGGAAGCGTACAACCATATTTTAGGTAGCCTGTTCTATTCGATCCCATTTATAAAGAAGAAAGTGGATAATTACTAAATTGTTTAAAATGGATATAGATGTGAATTACTACCTATGAATGTTGGTAGTGAAATTACTCCATGAACGGATATAGGTAGGGTATGGGTATGATCTTTTGGAATATTTGCTACTCGTCTAATTGCTATATTAAACGGGGCTTCAGTAGTGGGGTACCCGCGGATACCCACATTATTAAAGTAAAAGATGTATTTTAAATAAGCTTCAAAATTTGGATAAGTTTCATATTTGCAGGAACCCTACTCGTTTAGAGGTACTTTAAATGAGTTTTGGGAATGGATATAGACTAGTAAAATTAAATGGTTTCGAATACGGGTCTTATGAGTATCACAAACAGGTTTTGAACGGATCGAGTAGTAAAATTAAATTTTAACGGATACATATATAATAGTTTAAAATCGCCGGTATCAACGCCGCATTCAGTTCGCATTAATGGGGTGGTACAGATTAAGACTCTTAATTAGTTTTTAAGAAGATTTTTTTGAAATCTTTAGATTGGGATATGAATTTGTGAATGAGTATTTTATGTCAACCTAGCACCTTGTTAAAATCTAATATAAAATCAATCAATTTTTTAAAATCCCTCAACATCAGTAATTTTTTAAGTAACCGATAAACAAAGAGATGATTTGGGAAGATGCAAATGATTTTAGAAGGTTTTTAATTTTACTGCTCAGCGAGTTTAGCGAGTTTTTGACACAAAATTGCCCTCAAAAACTATTTCTCAACTCTAATATAATGTCCATAGCATGGGAGAGAGAGTGTCCCGCACTAAAAATCACCAACTCAATTGGTGACTTTCAGTGCAAATAAGAAAAGAACTCATACTAACAAGCAGTTGGCAAAAAGGTAATTATATGATAAAGAATAATTTTATTTGTTGTATTGAGACTGGCAATTCAACTGGTGGTTTGCAATACAAAAGTAAAAATTTTAAAACTTGTCAATATTGTTTTTTCACTAAGAACACCACAAAACCAATTTGATGAATTTTAAGTACAACTATGGAGATGTGACGCTAGTCAGCAAAAAGTATACGCGAGGAATATTATTTTCTTAAGAGTTTATTAGGTTAACTCAATGGTTCAATAAATATTTTGAGTAAAATAAATTTTTTTTTTATTGAAACCATTAGTCTAACCTGGCCGCTCATTAAACAAAACACTATTCTCGAGCAATGTACTTTGCTATAATGGTTTCCATCTCAAGTTGTGAACCAAACACCAATGGATTGGTTTTTTTTGGGGGAAAACAAATTTGCACCAAACTTATATTTTTTATTTTTGTATTCGAAACGCCGCCAGTTGAATTAAGTGGGTCTCAATCAAAATAAAGATTATTGTTTTATTCATATAATTATTTTTTTGCTGATTACTTGCCCAACGTACACATTACTTTTGTCTATTGCAAACCGATGGTTTTAGTGAACGCTCTCACTCATAGAATTGGTAAATAGTTTTTAATTTCTGATATTAGATTTGGAAAAGTTTTTTTCAGGAGCATATATTTTTGTTTCAAAAACCCCCGGGAGTTGCGTTCGGTTATTTACAACTCTACACACTAGATATCCTTAAAACAATCTGTTTCTTTAAGTATTGTCACAAAAAAAAATTTCTAGCAAAAATATTTCTTCTTTTATAAGAAAGTGCTAACTATTTGTCTAGTGACAAGCAAAATTCGCCAAGTGTACAAAATTGCAACAAATATAAAAAATAGTTAGTTATTGTTTCCCACGAGAATTGTAATACTAAGTACTCTACAATTGTGTTAGCCTATATTATTTAACGACAATAAGAAGAATATATTCTAAAGATTTAAATCAAAGGAATAAAAGAGCCAAAAAGAAATCAAGCAGAAGTATTTGTGAAAAGAAATCAATGACTAAAAGCTATAGAGGATTTGTTGACTTCACTTAATTCTATCTAATTTTTTTATTAGTTTGATAATCAATTTAATTGTTTCAAGTAGACGGAAACAAGCCCTAGAAACCCTAACAAGCTCTCTCGATGTTTGTTAGCTATTTTTCCTCGGTCTAATTACTTATCTTCCAAATAGTATAGATCAAACATGAATTAAATAATTAAAGAATTATGGCTTGCCTTAATGAATTCAATTAACCTAAAGATTCATTCAACTTATCGAAAACCCGTGAATAACATATTTAGCTTCCGCATCAAGTTATGAGTTCTCATATTTAATATCTTACCTTTTTCATTCACAAACCCCTCTGCTGATAGTGATTAATGAAATAAATCAGATCTAGAGGAGAAATTCTTGCCTAGAGTTTAATTAGAATAATAAATTATGATATGAATAAGGAAATAAAATTAAGTATATAAATTGAAATTGAAATTAAGCTACATCAATTCCTAGTATATATGAATTTAGTGCGATATAGTAAATAAATTAAGACCGAAATATGGCTTGTTAAATATGCTCATAATCAACATCGATATTGAAAATAAATAAGACAGAAATTTAGAAATAAAATTAGTCGCACATTGGCTTGGTAGCGCTTTCCTTGAATCTTAATCTTAACTGATTGCTTGAAGTTTTTGTAAAAGAGAAACGATGTAGCAGAAAGAATAGTGGAATATGGATATGATTGTGAATCGAATGAACCAATTAGTATAGAGAATTCTTCTTTATATAGACCTTCGTGTGGCTGTCTTTGGAGTCTAATTAAGAAACCACCTGAAGTTGTTGAGGGGAGAAATGAATTAAATAGAAAATAATTAAGTCTTCGTATTTCTTCCACACTTAATGAAGTCCAAGTTAATCGATTGAGGATAGAAATCCAATTAGGTAAGTCAGCTTTCTACGGTACCCACTCTTTCTTATTTGATATTTGACAAATTCTTGTTGGGATTATAATTGATCCCGAGTAGATCCGTGGGAAAACATAACTCTATAATATGTATTGGATATTGAGTCGAATCCACAAAGAAAATAAATTAACCATAGTAAAAATTAAAATAAATTCCCGGTAAATGCAAGACTGAAAAATAAGGGATACCCGGAGAATTTGTGGTTCCCCTTCAACTGTTATGTGCCTTACTTTTCATGGGACAAAACTCGAATAATTCTTCTACTAATAGTAAGTACAAAGAGTTACAAATAGTGGACTGATAAGTGTATTTCCCAAAAACACCCAAAAATTAAATCTCATTATTTCTCTCTTTCCAATTTTTAGGAACTTTCCTAAATTCTATACACTCTATGGTATTTCTATTCTTTTGATTTTTGTACTTTAGTTTAGGCGAAAACCTTCTCCTTTTAATGCGTTAATCAACGCATCCTACGCCGACTGCAACGCAATTAAGTGCATCCAACTGTGGCGCAGCCTTCTTTGAACAAGAAAAAAGACGTGATTCTTTGTTTTTTTCTTTTCTTCAAACTTGTGTGGGTCCACAGTTCGGGGGACCCCACAACAATTCTCCGCACCCTCTCCGACTACATGCGGGAACCTCTTCATTCCTGCCGTCGGCTTTGACATACAGTTCGAACTTCTCCTTCGGAACGGACCTTTGTCAAATATATCTGTAGACATCTTCTCGGTCTGAATTGGAGTTTTTTCCGCAAACTGGAACTGCTTCTCTTTAATGGCAAGTCTAAGCCAATGATCATCTTACATCGAATATGCTTTCGTTCATGCATGATAACACTAATATTTTTGCTCAAGTCTAACGCACATTTTTTTGACTATCACAATAAACTATATTATACTTTCCTGCGTGACACCCAATTCCTTTGAAAGAATCCGCTTTAACCAAGCATTTCTTTTCCTGCTTCCGTTTGGCTGCATACGTAGCTCTGCTTCAATCGTATGATAAAGAAACACATTCCTATACTATCTTGACTGCCATGAATATCGCTCCCCTGAGAATGTAATAGGTATCCCGATATAGATTTTCTCTTTCACAAATACTGGCCATCCATCTGCATCTGTGTAACTCACAAGTGCAGCCTTTTTACCTCAAAAGTAAACATATACTTTGAAGTTCCTCCTCCGGTATTTGAAAGATCCACTTCACTGATTGTTCCAGATGTGTCTTCTGGGGATTTGACAGAAAATGCGGCCTTCACACACCAACTGCACGACGTTATCTGGTCTGTACACACCATTGCGTACATCAAAAACTTCGGACTTGCTGAAGAATATGGAAACTTTGACATATCTCTCTTTTTTCTCTTTCTTGTGTGATGGGTAGGATGATTTACTCAACTTGAGTAGTCAGGTCCCGCAAGGCAGCGCTATGTTTGCAGGCCAGCTGTAGCGCGGGGTGCGTTAGATAACCTTGGTTTTAAGCCGAGTCGGTCCTTCCATTATTGATAAGCTCGTCTAGATGAGGAACTTCATTACAATTCTATATTTTTCTTTGGCGATAACCATAACCGCTGCAAGGACTTTTCTGTCTCTAGATAATCTCTCATTTCGAGAAATTCGTGCCCACGTGTCTTGCCCGATCGCTCGGCGAAAACGTTATTTCCTTGACCATAAGCGCCGTCAAGATTGGCTTTTGACAATATCACTTTTTAACGCTGCTAATCATGTGTGCAATTTCTGTCCAACGATTAGCATATATAATAACATATAAGAGAAGGATGATAAGATTTCCATCAAGGAATTTCGGACATATACACAAGGATCTGCATCGGGTCTTTTGTATCCTTGATTTACTAATGAAAGAATCAAACTTTTATCCCATTTGTCGAGGGCGCCTGCTTTCAACCCATTTACAAGCTCTTCTTCAGCGACAACATGTTCCTCTTTTCCTTGCCTTGGAACCTTCTGGTTTTCCATATAAATTTCTTCCTCTAGATCCATGCAAAGAATGCTCTTAACATCTAAGCTGCTCCAAACTTTACGATTCAAACTGGCTCTAACTAGCACAACTCCGAATAGAAATCATTTTCAACACTGGTCGAAAAAATCTCACTCAAAGTCAATACTTTCTTTTTGAGTAAAGGCCTTTGACAAGCCAATCGAGCTTTCTGTATCTTTCCTTCAGTTTTTGTACAGACCCATGTTGTTCTTGAGTGTTCTCATTCCCTTTTGGAAGTTTTTCACGCAGCTCATAGTGTCATTCTTTTTAAAGAATTCAATCCCTTTTGACATGGCCTTTGTCCAGCAAACTCTCTATTTTGCAAGATTGCACTTTGGAAGCTCTCTGGCTTCCCCTCATCGAGTTAATCAAAAGAATGTAATCAGAACTGGGTACTGTAGATGGTTGGATTCTCTGGTTGACCTTTCTTAACTGGAGGTTCAACTCCTTCCGATGGAATGGGGTTTCTCTGGCTTCCCCTGCTTCACAACCTCTGCTCACTATTAATCATCTTACATTGTCTTTGATCCCACGAGTGGCTGCTTCTTCTTCTTCACGTCCGTTTATTCTCTGGCATTCTTCCTCCTGTGGCATCATCTGTATGGATTTCTGGTGGCAAATATCACACACCATTATTTGGATTTCTTCACAAGTTGTATTGCCAGATTCATTCTTGTGGAATACTATTCGTCTCAGTCCGGACAACTTCTTTTTCACTGGGTTCATCTATAGCCAAATCTTCGTCTCCATAAGGACAAAAGTGCAGGAAACTGACTTGGTCATCAAGCTTTGATCTCTTGCTCTTGGAAACATGCTAATGGCTTGCAGCCAAATACCTCAGGTGAGAGTTATGAAGATATTTCTACATTTCAGACCTTCTCGGGATATCAAATCCAACAGGTTGAAGGTAGTCAGTTGATTAGGGTAGCAAGAGATTGACAGCTTTCCAAAATGGTTTGGT
>NW_023590665.1:0-20907 GCF_014843425.1 Jatropha curcas
AACACCACACACAAACAAATACAAAATTAGGAACAATTAGCATAGAACAAGCCCTTCACAATGATCTTAAATTCATACTCGTTTCTGCCTTCTCTAATCCAATTTTTTGTAAATAACATAATCCAACAACATAATCCATCAACTATCTTCTTTTTCCATCACATTTTTTACTTAGCTTTCTCTCGCGTAGTAACAACGGTGGCTGAGCAAAACATGGTCGTTACCAAAAACAAATACAATAAGAGAAAAAGGAATAGTAAGTATTGGCTTTTTTTATTTCCCATTACTGGGTCGATATGCACTTTCTTATTCATACAACCAAGGCAACCTCCATACCAACGAGCCACAAAGTGACAAAGCCACTGTCATTCGGAATAACATGGCAGTCAACCTCATCCCACCATCATTGCCCAATTGGCGCAAAAGAAGGCAAACCATAGCCACTCCCATATCGTTCTTAGTAGAACCATTAAATCATTCAATAAGCAATCAAAGAGTAATTAATTCAAACCAAGCCAACCTGACTAAGAGAGTGGTCAATTGAGATCGAGATTATTTATATAATATAACACAAAAAAAATCATTCCAAGTCCCAACATTATAACAACTCATTCAAGCAATAAACAAAACCATCTTAATTGATTCACCAACAATTTATTCTAAACATGACACGACCACCTCCAATACTTAATAAAATTTTTTTTTTTTGTCAAGAACACCCCCTGTGTGAAACAGGGATTCTCCACCTCTCTTCAAAATCCTCCTCACCGCTCTTTTCAACAATTTTTGACATACGCATCAATCACTAAAAAACCTCTCCTCTTCCATTGCGTCACAAAACATAAGGGTTTACAATTCCTCCATCAACATTTAAATTCATTATTTAACCACCAGAGAATTAGGGCATGGTATATTTCTTTCTTTCTTTCTTTATTACAATTCTCCTCTAATCTCCTAAAATTCTCTCTAAGGGTTCATTACTTTCCTTGAAGGAGACATCTTGATTGGAAGTGGTTCATTACAATACACACTTGGCATTTGCAAAAACATTTTCAAAAAGCAATTCTTCAGAGGTAACTTTTTTTTTTTTGGGATTGGCTGGGAGCAGATTGGGATATTTATATTCGGTAGTGCTGGAAGTGTTTTGGGAACGAGGGGGTTTTTGGTGAGGGTGTGTACGTGGTCTTGGATAGGGGCAGAAATGGGGGCTACTAGAGGCTCGTTTGTAGTTAGAAGGTGTGGGTACTGGTTTTGTTCTGGTGTGTAAAGAACTGCTTCACAAACCTTGTTCTTTCACTTCTTTAACCTGCTAATCTCTTTCAAATTTCAATAAGAAGATTCATAAGGGCAGAAGCTTTTCCCAATGTTCTGGATGTCAAAAACTTGCAAAGCCCTTGAAGAAAAAAACGCCCCATGATCAGCTTCCTCGGTCTCTTCACCCTCCCACGCTTCAATAAAAATTCCCTGTCCTCAAATTCCATGGTGTATTGTTCCACGTTTTAGGTGTCTTTGTTTGAGGCTCACACATTTGCTCAGATCTTTTTTGTTGTTGTTTGTCGTATAATGGTGGGGTGGTAAGAAACACCCGATCCATCTCTTCTTTTTTTTCTTTCTTCTTTCTTTCAATAAATTAATCCTATTCCCATTGAGTAATCTAAAGGTCCTCCTTCCCTCGTCCTCGCTTTTGCAAAATTCATCGCCTCCCACAAAAGGGCAAAGCAATATCCCTTCAAACCTTCATAGCAGCAAGCTTTCATTCTTCTTTTTGTCTTCGGACACCTCCCTCCCTCAGTCAAAGGGAATCCTCTCATTGAGTATAATTGTATCCATTCCAAGATAGGCATCAAACCATCAACCATCTTTACCCCATTGAAAATTTCAAGGTAATTTCGGTTTCTATATTGAAAGACTTTCTTCTCTTTTTTCGCCAATCTTTCATTCACAAACACCGACGGATGGGCGGTGGCAATCGCTCCCCCCCTTTGCCAAGCTCCTCCATGAACTGCCCTCTTCCTCTTTCTCACCCCTCTTAAATCCTCCACGTCCCAAAACATCAAGGTGTGTTTAGGTTTCTCTCCATTGAATCTTCAATTAGGTCAGTTCCTCTTTTCACTGAGTATTTCGGGTATTTTTGGGGAGTAGTTTTTGGATGAGGTGTTCTAAAGGCTTTCATTCTTGGCCTTAAAGAAACTTCCATTTTTTTCTTTCCAACTCGGTCAATTTTCCTCAATTTGGCTGAGGCTTAGATCTTGAATCTCTTCTGACATGACTTGGTTTGTCCTTTGTTTAAGAGATGTTTGTTTGGTTATTAGGCATAAACTATGAAAACAATGAAAGTGAAAGAAGGTAAGATTGTTTGGCTTAAATCCAACTAGATGGGCGCTGGTTGAAAAAAACAAAGGCTATGGTTTTTGATGGAGAAAACACGAGTGCTACAGTACCGCCCCCCGAGTTTTTATTCAAACTTCAACATAATCAATTACATCAATTAAGGTAACTCTTACTTTGAAAATTAAGAAATTTACTTCTATAGGCTCTAAACGGGGTAAGAATGCGCAAGAACTTTAGCTGAATCAGCGGAGATTTCTACCTTCTTGAACAAGTTAAAATAAAAGAGGAGTGAAAGTTTTTTTCTGCCAACTACAAGTGAACTATAAAATAATGCATAAAAACAAAAGGCATTCATGGAAAATGCTTTCACTAAAATAACTAAAATAAACATACAACCAATTAAAGATATTTGGCACAAGGTAACACTAGCACCGCCCGAGTTATTTCCCACCTTTCAAATAAATCAAACAAGTGAAAATTGGTTAGTGACATAACTTGAAACCCCCCAAACGAGCCGTTCCTCTCAAAAAACGTGTGCACCAGGGGGAAGGCCGATCTTCCATAACATAGCCATTAGGTCCTAATCCTCACTTGATCGGGCCCCTCCTTCACTTTTTTTTTTAAATCCTCTTTTTTTTTTTTTTTTTTTTTTGTCACTACAGAAGGTACCCCTATTGGTTTTTTTCCAATTCATACAATATTATCAGATGCACAGGCAAAAGGACAACTGATCTCTTCCATACATGACCTCGGTATCGTAGAAACCACCCTTCATAAAACAAAAAAAACACATTGGTAAATCCAAACTTCAAATTATTATTCCCAATTCCGCAACAAATAAACCAAAGCCATAGCATACCATTGTCACCAACATAAATAATCAAATAAATTTCATTTAGTAATAATTCACCCAAAATTCAATAATAATTAATACTGCAAACATAAAAAAAATATAAATAATGATGTAACTAAATATAAAAAATATAATCATGCATTGATAATAAACATTAGTGGATGGAGGGTCATCATAGCCATAGCCTTTAAAAAAGGTGTCCTATAAACATCGGGCCTTGGGTCTTTGATTTCCAATTAGTGAAATTTGATTCGCGAGACACTCCAATAAGTGAAGTATGGGCTTTAAGTTGGAGGGTGACATGTTCCCTCTGAAGCTACAAAAATTTCCCTTTTGGGCCATTTGGGTTCCTTCCAAACACAAATCATTCTTTGGAAGACAACAATCAAAAGACCCCACTTTGGTTGATCAATGTGACTTTTGCATTTTTTTTTCAGCCCATTTGTGCATTATTTTTTTCAACTTTAGTTTAGGTGTCCTTTTTGAAATCTGTGGTATTTGAAAATTGGTGTGTGTTTGCTTTCCCACAACTTAGTAGGTGTCCTTTGAATTTGTTGTCTCTTTGAAATTTTTGTGTGCTGCATTTCACCAGTATTTTTAGGTGTCCTTTTATGAATTTGTGTCTTTGGAAAATTTTGTGTGGTGGCTTTGCTTCACATCCACTAACCCTTAAGTTAGGTGTCCTTTTGAATTTGTTGGTCTTTGAAGAACAATTGTGTTGTTGTTCACCACATTAGTTAGGTGTCCTTTGAGAAATATTATGTCCCCTTGTCCCTCCCTATTTAAAGGGATTTTTGTGTACCTTTTTTTGAAGACAGATCTTGGAATTACAAGAAAGTGTTAATCACATTTTGGGTTTTAATAATTAGTTTCCAAAACTATTCCGCGGTTTGTTTTTTGTTTCCAACCTTTGTTTTCCAAAAACAATCATCTATCTTTGTCAATTCTTAATCCTTCAACCATCATTTTCCTACTTTTAGCCTTCCTTTCCTCCTCCACCCCACCGCCGCCATCAGTTGTTATCAAGAGGCCAACCAATCTTAACCCTCCTTCTCCCCTTTCATTTTTTATATTTTGTTTTTTTCCTTAAGTTATGCTTAAATTAACCAAACAAAACATCTCCTATCAAGGACAACATAGTCAAATGTCAGAAAGATCAAGACATTCTAGCCCTCTAAGCAATTAAAGAAAAATTGAGGTTTCGAAATGGAAGTTCTTAAGGCTAAGAATGAAGCCTTAGAAAACTCTTATCAATTAATTCATTCTTATATTTTTTTTTTTTTAATCCAAAATCCCACCGCGCAAAATACCCGAAAAATCCTCATGAAAGAGGAACTGACTAATGAAAGAATTTCAATGGACAAAGGACCAAGCAGACTTGTGTTGGGACGTGGAGCTTCTTAGAGAAGGAAGAGGAAGAGGGCTGTTTCAAATAGAAAGACTTGGCCAAAGGGGGTAGGCGTTTTTGCCCAACCAACTGCCATGTTTGAAAAAGACAAAAGAAGAATTTTTCAAAGCTATTAAAATCGAATTACCCTTGAATTTCACAGTAAGATCGATGCTGTTGCCCTTTTTGAATGGAGTATACTCAATGGAGATCCTTTTTTGAACTGAGGGGGTGTCGCGAAGACAAAAGAATGAAGTTCGCTGCTATGAGGTTGAAGGATATGCTAACCCCCCTTTGGTGGGAATAAATCCCTGCAAAAAAGCGAAGAAATTGAGAGGGAAGGGAGGCTTCAGAATTAACCACCCTTATTATTAAAAACAGACAGAAACATGATTGAGCAAAATGTTTTTGAGCCCTCAAAAACAAGAAACACTAAGAACCCGTGGAACAATAACAACCATAAGGAATTTGAGGACAATTTTTGTTGAAGTGTGAGGGTTTGAGGAGAAAACTCGAAGAGCTGATCAAATGGGGGTTTTCTCCAAGGTTGCGTTTTTTTTGAGTACAATCTCAAGACATGGTAAGCTTCTAACCTTTATGAAATCTCTTATGGAATTGAAAGAGATTTAGCAATTGAAAAGTGAGGTAAGTTTTTGAATCGAAGCATTCACACCAAAACAAAACCAATTACCAGACCTTCTAAACTACAAACCGAGCTCCCTAGTAGACCAAATTCATCCTGCCGCTATCAATTTACAACATACACACCCCTCAAACCCAAAATTCAACCTCTTATAAAAAGACACTTCCTGACAACAACAACCAAGAAATACCCAATCTCCTGTCCCAACATTTTTCCAAAAGTTATCCTCTAAGAAAGAAATAGCTTTTGGAAATGATTTTATCAACAAATGCCCAGGGTATGGCACTTCCAATCTGAGTGTCCTTCAAGGAAAATAATGACCCTTTAAAGGAGATAGAAAGAAAATTGAGGAAGAAATATACATGCTAATTTTCTGTTGCAGTAAAATAATGAATTGAAATGTTTGATGAGGTACAAGCCCTTGGTTTTGTCGACAAACAATGGAAGATTGGGGAGTGTTTAGTGATGAATGCCGTATTCTGAAATATTGGAAAGAATTTTGAGGAGGATTGAAAAGAGGAAAATCCTATTTTTCTTCAACAGGCATTCACATCCAAGATGTTTGAACACAAAAACAAATTGCTGTGAAAGTTATTAATTGAATAGTGGCGCATTGTTGAGAAAAATGTTGAAATCAAATGAATGGTTGCGAAATATGGGAAACTTGAAGAATCGGCAAACTTGATAAACCCCTTATAGGTTGGCTTGGCCTGAAATTCCTGAACATATGAAATTAAATGTCACTAAGAAAGTGTCTAGTTTTCCTTTTTGCACATTGGGGCAAATACGTGGATGAGGGTACTTCCATGTTTATCCCAATGACAAGCTTTGTCCCCTTGCTTTCTTTGGGAAGGCCTTGGTTGTATGGGTAAGGATGTGCACCCACACCACCCAAGGGAAAAGCCAAATACTTACAAACTTTTTTTTCCATGAGGGTAAAACCAATCTCTTGCTCCCACCATCTAATGCCCGAAAACGTGAAAAGAAGCCAGAAAGAAGGTTGGATGGTTTTGGATTGTTATCCAATGATTGAGAAAGAGTTCGAGATCATGGGAAGGGCTGCCCTAGACAGACAACCCACATTGTTCAATTGATGTGGGAGGGAATGAGCCCCCAAACCAGAATTCATGTGATTCCAAAAAGAAGGTACAATATATATATAATTAAAAGGGAGCTTTGAAGAGAGTTTTCCCCACACTAAACCATATTGGTTTGCCCCCCCTCTAAGATAATAATAAAAAACATTAGAGAATATTTCAGTTTTGTTGTTCCGGAAATAAAATCTTCCTCATAAACACCTCCATAAAATAGATAGAGATATAAAAGAGTGAATGAAAATTAACAAAAGGCAAAGTTTGACGACATTGTTTAAAGAGAGGCTTCATTAAGAGGAAGAGTTGTTTTTCTTCCTTGTGTTGTGCCGGCGCTTTGTTTGTTCGTTAAGAAAAATGGCAAGTGGAGAATGGTGAATAGATTTCCAGGCGGCTTGTTTAATTGACGTGGAACCCTAATGGAAATTAATTCCCCACGAACTTCCCTATGAAAACAGATTGGGAATAGATTCAAAGATCAAACTAACTCCCCTCTTAATGCGCACCTCCCCAAAGCTTAAAAGAAGAGCAAGAAAACACGCACTAATAAGAGTAAAGAAATATAAGATAAAACCCCGCACACAAATAATTGATAAGGTTTACCGTTGATTCTTAAATCTTAATTTGCAATTAGGAGGAAAGCAATCTCACAATCACTCTAATCAAAGGAACAACCCGCCCAAAGCATGAGACTAAACATTTGAAGAAAAATTTCTTAATTTTCAAATGTGAAATTGTATTTTGGCTTGTCATATGACACGCTATTTATACTAAATCTAAGAGGTCCCTGATCCTTAAAAGAAACTTAGAATAATTAAAATTCTAAATTTATTATAACTAAAGGATAAGGATTTTAGCCTAATCTAAACCAACTAAGGATAAGACCTAAACAAAATCTTAACAACTTAAGGAAATTTTGGATTTAACCTACTATCCAACTTCACACTAAAGAATTTAATAACTAAATCTAAAAACATCAAGGATAAAATTAAAGGGGGCCGAATTATAATAGGAGGCCAACACAAACACCATTAAATTATTGATATACAACTCAAAATACGCAAATTAATTTAGACTAACTAATCTCGCTAAAAGATGCAGACCCTCTAGCCAATGGCCCTGGGCGTGCCAATTTCTCAGACGAGGGGCGTGCTTTAATTGGTGAAATTGGTTTCCTCTCGCAAGTCAGACGCGGGCAACAGCCTGGGGAGTGCTTTTGGCACGAGCGTGCTTCATGTTTAACTTGATTTTTTTCCTCCGCAAGTTCAGACTCAGGGGGCCTCATGCTACCCTCCTCCCTTCCCTTGCACTAGGGCGTGCTAACCTCCGCCTTAAGCACGGTCTGGGCCATGCCAATAGCGGCCTAGAATTTCAGATTTCCATTCCTCAAATGTGCTTCCATCAATGGTGAGAAACAAATTTTTGGGTTGTGGCCTTTAATTCTTCATTAAGCATTGTTGAAAAGCAGAGGTCCTGGAGCTTTTCTTGTTGTAACTTTGTTCCTTTTTGAAAAAAATGTATAAAGAACAATGGTTTGCTCCATATTTTTTGCACAGCTCCCTTGTAATTGGTTTCCACTAGGGAAGTACTAATGATTGCCATTGTTGTGGCTCCATGTTCCCCCTTGAGCCTCCATAGGGTGATTGATAGACATGGTGAGAATATAAGTATCATCCAACCCCACCTTCATATAATATAAAGATTATAGAATATCAAATCTACATAATATGGGTCAATGAGCGCAACTACACTAATTATTAGAAAGATAGGCAAGATACAATTACAATACACCCAGGCATAAGTCTATCTTGTAGAGGGCATTAAATCATTGATGCGCTCCCAAGACTTGAAATGAACCATCTCCTTTTCCTTTCCACGTGCATCCGGCCTTCAGTCTTCCCTTTGGTTAGGAAACCTTTCCTTGTGAAAAATTGTACCCCAAAAACCCCCAATCAAACTGGCATACAAGCACCAGCTTCCTTCTGTCTTTTCTTGCCTTGTTTTGCTTCTAATCAGCATATTGGGCTTATTCCCCTCTTTTTCTATGTTGGCCCTAAGCCTTCTCATGTAAAGACTTCAACCACGGCAACTTGCCATTTTTGAGGCACAATCTAAAATTAGAAAAAGTTCATTTAAAAGGTAAAGGAAATCAAGATCTAACAAACAGATTAAGTTGGGTTTTAAAACCATAAAAATTAAGCCCTCAAAATGGACTAAAAACCTGAACAAGTAAGAATGCTTAAATGCAAATGATTATAAATGCAAACCACTCATGAATGGCGAAACATCTTCCCACAAGTTTTTAAGTTTTTTATAACCGAAACCTCCACAGATGGCACGAAGTTAAGGTTCCTAAAGTTCTATTCATAACCTTTAGTTTTTGTCCCATCTATCTTTTGTGGATGAACCAAGTGGTAGAATTAAAGAATTAGTACCAACCAGTTGCCCCCCCACAAAACTCTCCCAAAAGTGTGAAAGGAACTTGCATCCTATCAGAAAAACTTATAGTTCGCGGCAACCCCATGTAACCTTACCCTTCTCTAACCAAAAGAATAGATCCAACAACATTATTGGCAATCATCCAGTTTTTATGACAAGGAATGAAATGAGCCATCTCTTGGCTAAACCTATCAACAACTACCAAATATACTGTCCTTACCACGCCCCCTATTTTCCCCTAAGGTAAACCAAGTAACACAGAAGTCCATAGATATATCAGTCCAAGGTTGAACTTAGGAAACAGTAAAGGCACGTAATAAATCCATGAGGCATAGAAAACTTAGAATTTGGCCCCTGTTTGCAAGCAATTTTACAAGAATTAAAAAACTTTTTCTAAACACTTTCTCTTATGCATATAGGGCCAAACAAAAAATTGTTCATTTATCAAGCATATCATAAGATTCCTTATGTACCCCCACAAAGTGTCCCATCAAAATTCCCCACAAAATGAGCCTTTCAAGCAACAAAGCAAAATCACGCATAGAACATTTAGGCAACATAAAGTTTGCTGCCCTTAAATAATACCATCATGTCTATAGAATTTATCAAAAATGCTCCATGCTCAATAAAAGCGCCACATATACCTTGCCAAATTCAGAAATCAGTCACATATAAGTCTTTAAATATACTCAAAATCCCAAGGGCAACTTTAGAAACTAGAAGCAGTAATTAGAAAGCATTACCTCCTTGAGACAATGCATCAAAACGCAAACTAACGTTATCCCTTTTCCATGCTTTGTATTTTTTTTAATTTACTTTCACATAATGGAAAAAATAAGTTCAATAAATTCAACCCACTTAACCAAGGCCCTTTTATTGAGCTTACCTTGACCCTTCAAGTGTTTAAAAGGCCTCAATGATCTGTGTGTATGACAAAACTCCCTTAGGGTAGTAGAGTATGTGTTTAACCAAACATTTAGAGTTCTCTTAACCAAGGAATACAGCTTCCTATCAAATGAGGTTGAATAGTTGAGGGGGGTTGCGCTCCATTTAAAATTTCCTCTCTAAAGTAGGCAAATTGTTTCTTTTCCCTTTGCCATAGAAACGCCCAATCTGACCACAGAAGCATCAACTCTATTTTCAAAAAGTATTTTCAAAAGTTTGGGTAAAGAATAAGTAATAGCGTTGCTTGATGTTTAACCTTTTTTTTTAAGCGTGTCAAAACGGCTTCTGTTGTTTCCTTTTCTTCGCCTTCTTCTCTCTCCCCACTTGAAACCACACTTCTTTTCGATATTTTCTGTTAGTGGGTGCGTGCAAGAGAAATCTTTTACAAATCTTTCTAACCCTAAAAACTTGCTAACCCATGCAAACCTCCTAACTTTCAGAAACTGATTTGGGAGTTGGCCATTTTTGATAGCCTTTCACTTCTCCCCTCCATCTTAACTTTCAAATTAACCCTGTGCACTTACAATAAATCCAAAGAAATACAAAAGTCCTATCTATAAAACAGAAGATGTGCATTTGGTTTACGTTTAGCATAACAATTGTTTAATAAAGACTTAATGTTTTGTTTAATTACTAATCCTAACATGCTTTCAAACCATGAAATCATTAAGAGACTTTGCTAATAAAAAAATATAATGAGTAATCATTGAAATATACAACCAAAAATTTTTCCTAGAGAAGGCACGGCAATACATGGTAATGGAGCCTCATAAATGTACTAAGTGCATTAAGATTAATCAAAAAGGCATAACTAACCAATTTCATACACCCTACTTAGTTTAAAAGGGCCAGTTTTTCCATTCCATCAACTGGCTTGCATCTAATATGATTGTAACCACTTCGCATTAAAAATTCAAATTTTTTAACAGGTAAAGTAAGTTTGCCCCATGGCCAAATTCATCTTAAAAACACATAATCATCAAGTCTGGGATATTAGTGTCCTATAACTTTTACAAAGTGATTTGTTTGACCCGCTGTCTACAATCAACCACAACAGCGCGCATGTTCAATCTTTTTTGGGTACTAAGAAGCACTGGGAACGGCACAAAGGCTTCATGCTCTCTCAGCCACCAAACCTTCTCTATAACAGCTGCATCAACTTTGCCTTTTGGCAGCTCCTTTGTCCTCATTTGGTTTGCTTCTATAAGGCAAGGTTCTATTTGGAATGGTGGAGCCAAGAATGAAAAGTCAAATTTGAAATGTTCTTATTTCCCTCTTAAAAAAAGGTGTAAACACCACTAGGTAATTCATCGAAGGAAAGAACATCAATCAAATTCCTGGCAAACATAAGAACAAACAATATAAAAAAGGGCAAAACTGTCAAGGTTAGTAGTTAGTTTCAAGTTTGCAAATAAAACCTCTTTATTACCTAAGAAGCACACGGGCTTTTCCTCCCCAGGCAACTAGGCAACACTTAACCTCCCTAGCCTTTCGCAATAAAAAGTTTGTTTCTTTTTTTCCCTCTCTCTGTTTTTCACATCAACAATTGGGCCATTATTTGTTTTTGTTTATTTTTTTTGTGGCCCTCTTTTTCCCCCTCCCTTCAATCCCTTTACTCTTTTCTCTTCTTTTTTTGTTCTTTTCGACAAATCCTTCAAACTCAACACCCCATTTATTTATCTCCAACGGCCGAAAAACCTCTCATATCTCTCCCTCTCAACTAAGGTATCTCTTCCTTTGATCTCTTTTCATGAATACATTTCATTGAAAGAGTTGATCAATGGTAAAAAACACCACACAGAAACAACCATGTTTTTTTTTTCCCCTTAATGAAACCCAAACGAGTAATCGGTTGTTGGAAAATCCATCAATTGAAGTGCCACTTCTTCATATTCAATATTGCCCATGGCCCTCCGCCCATAAGTAAATGGCTGCTTGCATAGGCTACGATATCACATTAAACATCTCAAATGCATTCATACCAATCCATATTAGAAAAATGGCAACAAAGGTACCCCTGTCGAGTCACGTTCAAAACTCCCAACAGATCAAATTCAAAAAACCATTGTTAACCTATATAAGGTTTAGGATGTTTTGAGAACCCATGTTAAAGTTTTCAGTTTTTTGTTCTCTCCAATTTACACTTAGAAACATTAGTAACAACTACCCCCATCAAATAAAATAAGAGTACACACTTTCCACTAAATCAAGCACCCTAGTGTGAAATATGTTCTTCACACGTTGCTCAAGCTTTCCACATCTCTTTGACATGCATATTTTTTCAAAGCACGTCTAACAACTAACGCTTCACCAACACCATGTTTTTTCAGGAAGTATTAAGTTTATCTGAATCATCATCATCAATCATCATCTCAAATCAATTTAAGGCAATATCATCATAATCACTACATTTCAGATTCAGAACTAAATTTATTTACAGAAAAAAATTCATTTTAGGGCCAATCATAACTTTTTTATTAGGAACCTTGAGATGCCATAAAAGCCCTTTTTTCTCCCCCCCCCCCTTTCCCCCAAACATTTAAAAAACATTTAATTTCTCTAAAAAGGGTTGCTAAGAGTTAGAAAATACCTATTGTTTGCTTCTTAAATTGAGTTTTGGACAGCCCTCTTTTACTTTTTTAAAAAAAGGTTGATTTTTGTCCTTTGGAAATTAGAACCTTTTAAAAAATTCCTTCTTTTTTCAACTTCCCTTGGAACCCATTTAGATCCCCATTGTGTTGTTAGAGTATTGTTGGTGGATCTTTCTTTTTCTTTTTTCTCTTCTGCCCTTTTCACAATTTTTTCCATGGCAATATCTATTATATCTCATTCCAGGGTATCATAGTGGAATACATCTCTAAAGCAGTCAAGTAATGTCATTATTTAGACCTCCAAGGAATCGTTTGACATGGTGATTTTCTTTCCATCTTCTCAATTTTGGCTCTAGCCAAATGCGCAAATCTCTCATATCCTTGTACGTATCTTTCCCACAACGTCCTTTTCCCATCAATTGCACGCATTTCTTTGCTTATTTATAATGTAAATCCCTAAGTAATGAGTAGGGAATAAATTTTTGGTGCATCAACTCATTCAAATGGATCTCCCAATGGTGGGGGGTACAATGTCGCATCCCCCTTTCCCTTCTTCTTTTTTTAATAGCATTTGTTTCCCCACCCAAAAAACAATAGCATAAAATAAAACCCTTGAAAAGATTCCAACAGCTTGCAAGAATGGGACTTCTCTCTCTCTTTGAGAATAATTTAAAGGCAATCCAAGATTTTGCTCTCACCTTTCCCTTTTCCCTCCCATTTCAGATACTCTTCAAGTAATTGTTGTTACCTTTTGAAATTTTGGATCCTCAATTTTGGATTGATCCCCAAGTCCCCATCAAGATTTTTCATTAAATTAGACGTCTTTTCAGTCTCCTCATCAATCAATGGGTTGGAAATCCTAGATTGTGGATTTGGGCTCTCGTTATGTATAGAGCTTTTGAAGCCTTTAATATCTCTTGGCAATTCTTTGCTCATGTCTTGAAAGAGATTGTTTTTGAAAGGTTTTTTACACCAAACTGTCCTTGGGAATGACATTCCATGAAAAATTTTTTCAGTTGAAGTGTTATAATTAATTTGATTTCCATCCATCATTTAAAAAACATTCTTCCTCCCAGATTTGCTTAACTCATTGTTCGAAAAGAAACAGAAAAAAACACAGAATAGAGTTTGGTTAATAAAATAAACACTCCTCACCGGTGTTTTAACACTCTTTAAATACTCCTTGCAAATTCCCTCCAATTGTACCTTTTTAGAAATCTCAAGGTCAACCAATCAACTCAAAAGCCCCCACACGTTTAGAAAACAAGGAATAAAACTTAACAAATAAAAAGTAAGCCACAAAAATTCTAGAAAGAAGACTCAAAAAAACGAGAAATTGGAATGGTAAGCACAAGGAAAGACTATGTCTACTTGATTATAATTAATTTAGAAGTGTAGTAAAACAAACAAACACACCCTAAATAAATGTGTAATAGAAGACAAAAGAAGCTCAAAGCAAGAAATAAAGAGACTAGAACTTAAAAAGACTCACAATTTTTTTGGAAAATATAATGTATGAATTTCAGTTTTACTACAAAGCAAAACCACAATATGGACCTAATTAATCTCTACCGACCAAACAATCAAGTAAAAATCAAAAGAAATCCAAAAAATTCAAAAACAAAAATCTTTTAAATAAAGGTCAGAGCCTAGCACGGGCCAGTACTAGATTGGAACACGGGCGTGTGTGTAAATAGAGCTTTTGTCCGATCACAATTGAGAGTCAAAGCCCTAGCACGGGTATGCTCTGTTGTGAAGCAAAAGGGCGTGCTAAACCCTTTGTAATACTCCCTTAAATTTCATTCCTTTCGATATAACCCAATTTAGTTAGGATTAGTTTTTTTGACAAAGGATTATAACAGTGGATTAAACTAAATCTCCAAAAAGAATTGGACAAATAATTCTTGTTTAACCCTTATTCCACAAAGTAGTTAAAAAATTAGAATTTTATCCAAAAAGATTAATACGTGGATTAAGCCGTAATCATCTTCCCCACAAAATAAGGTCCAATCCCAAGAATTCGGAACAAAAATCCTATGAATTAGGAAACAAAATTCAACGAACAAACACAACTCAAGCTTCAAATTGGTGGGAGTGAATTTTTCTCTTAACTTCTTTTTTTTATTATTTTTTAGTTTTTTTTTTTTTGCCAAGATCTAATTTAGCAAGATCCTAAGAAACTTCACACAATGTAACACCCCTTCCCCGGTCCACCCTAAACCCTGAATGAACCGGACCGAAGGCGCTACAAACTGGTTGAACTGTATGGTCTGAAACATGCTGAAATCAAATAATGTATAATTGAATATAATAGCATGGCTGATACTGTAATACAAAAAATAAAATGTACCTTTAATACTTTATTACAAAACATGCCCTAACTAGTTTACAAAATGAAAATGGCCAACTTGTGTTGCCTGTTACCATGCCCATTTTAAAAAGGATAAACAAAAAATACCCATCCGTATGGAGTAGCTTAACCCCCCTGAAGAACCTGAGTCTTATACAAGATGAACTGCGAGCAAGTTGTAAGCTGAACTCTCTACTGTCCAATCTCAAACTCCATGCCGAGTTAAACCAGGTAACTCCCGCCTGAGCAAAAAGCTCAGTTGGAATAATCTCAAACAGATAAAAGAAACAAAAGAAAACACTACTGTGTAGAAAAAAGAAACCACTGGTAAACACATATGGCAATTATAAAGCACACACTCATAGATTACTTTTCACATGATAAACCTTGAATTTCCTTCGATACCACTGTATGAAGTTTGTACTTAACATCTCTAATGGATTAGTAACCAACGAAATACCCACCCTGACTCAAACATATGGCAAACTTCTAAGCACCCCCTTTTAAGACCAAAACCAAAAACCCAAGGGTTTAGGTACAAAACTAATGTATGAATGAGATGAGCCCAGGGAATCCATTAAAAGCATATATAACTGCGTATGATTCACCATAAAGGAAAAACTCAAACCAACTATACATCTTTGGAGCTTTCCTCAAATCTTTCTCTGGCTCGCATAGAGCATGACCCCCCTGGCTGGAACCTCTAGTTATCAGGTCTGTTCCAATAAGTCTCTGACTGCTGTCTCTCTTCTGCCCTCCGGAGCTCTCACCGCCTCTACTCTGCCTGTTATGAACTGTGTAGGAACTTTTGCCGGTCTTCATGGAACAATCCCTTTTTTACTGATGGCTCTGATGCCTCCGCTATTCCAACCATTTACCAGTCAACCAACCAAATTATTCGCAACCCATGTGCGTCTGCACACATGCTCCACAAGGTGGAAAAAGTATAAACCTAACCGGCTGACTTCTGCACTCTACGAACTAACCTTATACGGTGGCCCTCTACGCAGTTCCTCTGCCTGAACTCGGACTAAAACCAACCAGCAGAAACTAGTCACCAATGAAATAACGCTGGCACGTTAGCACCCCTAGCATTGCGCCTTTGGCCTAAAAGAAGGTCTGGCACTAAAGCTGAAACTTACTTAGCAACCCTCTGAATATTCTTCTGCTTTCCCTCTTTCTGACTGATAGGGTACTTGGGGTGCACTCTGAGTCTGGTCTCTCCCCCCTTCTGCTTGAGACCGCTGGCTTCACTGTACGCTGACATTATGGCCTGAATTCGCTCTATCTCCCACTGAGCTGGCCTCTACCAAAGCTGAGAACTCTCCCTGAATCTCTGGAAAGGCTACCACTCCCCATCTGAATCTCTTCATCGTTAGGCTTCCTGAAGACCTTTTACAAAAACACCACCTTTCCCGGCTTCCTGTACTCACTACTTCCCTACCCAATACCTGCTGAGCCTGGTAAAACTCCTCCCCTCGGCCTCAATATTATTCGCCAACTGACATTCTGTTCTTGCCTTCAGGTATAAAGAATTTTTTCCTTTTCTCAGGCAATCGATCTAGGTATTGCCCTCTGTGATGAACTTCTTCTCATTGATTCCATTCCAAGAAGAATTGCCATGTCGCTGTTCTGCTGATAACCCGCTGCTGAGACA
This sequence comes from Jatropha curcas, assembly GCF_014843425.1. The sequence continues at coordinate 16,288 of NW_023590665.1, forward strand.
GTAATCCACCAGGTACTAATTCCTCATCTAATGAGCAATGATGTGGACAAACCCCAACCTTGTCCTCTGGTTTGTACATTGTCATTGTTTCCAAGGACTCTCGATGTCCCCCATCTAACCAATACTCAGCTCTTCTTTTTTTGGAACTGGTCATCCTTGTTAGCGACTGAATTTCTTTTCCGCCCAACAATAATTTTCCGAAGACTTTCTCTTCCAGTGGGGGCTTTTTCTTTCTTTCCTCTTTCTCTTCCTCTACCCTACTAACTATTTGGTGCTTGAGGAGAGGCATCAACACTCCTGCATATCTTCGAAAAGTATTGCAACAGTTGCTTTTAAAAAAAACAAACACTCTTGAACCTGGTGCTATTGGGACCCCTCACCCCTCACCACTGGCCTTGGAGGCCCGTTGTGACTCGCTCAGTCACCCATTCCTGTAACAATTCCTCAGCTAAAAAAAGAGAATAAACAACTGCTTAGGTTTCCATCATCAGGGTTAGACATGGCAATGGTTACAACTATATGACCTTAATACAATGCATTGCAAAACGCACAAGCCCGAGGAAACTAAACCTAGGGCTCTGAAATAACCCCGCAAAATTTGGTAACCGCACAACCTCCTTTCCCCCCGGTTCCACCACTCGTAAAAAACCCCCCCCAAAACCCGGAATGAACCGGACCGAGGCCGGCCGCTACAAAAATAAAACTGTTGAAAACTTTATGGTCCTGAACAATGCTGAAAATATCATAAATGTATATTGAAATATAAAATACGGCATGCTCGATTACTGTATAAAAAAAATAAATGTAACTTCTTATATTTTTACAAAAAACATGATACTAGTTTAACAAAAAAAGAATGAAATGGGCCCACGAACTGTGTGCCTTTGCCCTGTAAACCATTGCCATCATAAAAAGGATAAACAAAAATACACATCCATATGAGTAGCTACCCTGAAGACTGAGTCTTCTACAGATGAACTGCAGCAGTTGTAAGCTAACTCTCTATTGTCCAATCTCAAAACCTGCGAGTTAAACAGGTAACTCGCTGAGCAAATAAAGCTCAGTGGATATCTCAACAGATAAAGACACATACATGTGTAGAAAGAACCATGTAAACACATATGGCACATATAAGCACACACATCATGATACTTTCATGATACCTTTGTACCGTTTATAATACTGTATAATTCATGAAATGTTATGTCAAGATATCTGTATGGCTCCATAAGGTTATAGTGAAACCGAAGTGATAAGAAAAACCAACATTACCCTGGACTCAACATTTATGCAACTTCTAATTCCTTTAACCCAAGGTTTAGGGTACACTAATGTATGAATTGAGATGAGCCAGGATCAATTAAAGGATTTAAACGTTATTTGATCCACATAAGGAAAACTCACCAACTATTTACATCTGGAGCTTCCTCATCTTCTTCATGGGCTCGCATAGCATAGGGACCCTGGGCGGACCTCTAGTATCAGGTCTGTCCATTAGTCTTCTTTGACTGCTGTCTCTCCCTCCGGAGCTCTGCCACCTCTTACCTCTGCCTGTTATGAACTGCTGTAGGGAACTTTTGCCCTTCTTCGGACAATCCTTCTTCTGAGATGGTCTGATGCTCCGCATTATCCAACATTTACTCAGTCACCAACCAATAATCTCCACCATGCCGTCTTTGGCACAATGCTTCACAAGGTGGAAAAGTTATAACCGCGCTGACTTCTGCACCTCTACCGGGTGCCTTTCTACCAGTTCCTCTGCCTGAACTCCTCGAACTACCACCAGCAAGAACTAGTCACAACTGATACCGCTGGCGTGTTAGCACCCCTAGCTGCGCCTTGGCTAAAGGAAGGTCTAGAACTAGCTGAACTACTAGCACCTCTGAATCTCTTGCTATCTGACTGATAGGGACTGGGTGCACTCTGAGTCTGGTCTCTCCTTTGTTGAGACCGCTGGCGTCTGGTACGCTGACTGGCCTGAATTCGCTCTATCTCCTGAGCTGCCTCTACCTCCTGAGCTGCCTCTACCAAAGCTGAGAACTCTCTGAATCTGGACGCTACCACTCCCATCTGAATCTCATCGTTCAGGATCATTCAAGCCTTCTTGAAACTTTTTACATCTCTCGGCTTCTGTAGCCACTATCCCCTTACCATACCTGCTGAGCCTGGTAAACTCTCGCTCATATTCGGCAACTGACATTCTGTTATGCCTCAGGTATAAGAATTCTTTCCTTCTTGCATCTAGATAAGCCTCTGTGATGAACTTCTTCTTGAATTCATCCAAGAAAAATTGCCATGTATGCTGCTCTGCTGATACCCACTGCTGAACAGTAGTCCACCAGGTATATGCCTCATCTATGAGCAATGATGTGGCACAAACCAACTTGTCCTCTGGTGTATCGTACATCTTGTAATTGTTCCAAGACTCCTCGATGTTTCCAAATGCTAACCAATACTCAGCTCTTTTTGGACTGTTCATCCTTGTTAGGCACTTGTAATTCTTTTCGCCCCATTTTTCCGAAGCTTTCTCTAGGTGGGGGGCTTTCTTTCTCTTTTCTACTACTATTGGTAGCTTGACGGCATTCACCCCTTGCAATCTGTCGAAAAGTATATCTGCAAAAGTTGCTTTAACAACAACCCTTGACCTGGTGCTATTTGGAGCCTCACCCTCCACTTGGCCTGGAGGTGTGTGACTCGCTCTCACCTTCCCTGTAACATCCTTCCCTAAAAGGAATAACAACTGCTTTAGTTCATCAGGGTAGACATGGCATGTACACTATTACTGACTTATGCATGCAAGGCCCGGGAGGAAACTAAACCTAGGGCTCTGATACTCCAAAATTGTTAACACCCCTTTCCCGGTCCACCGGTAAACCCGAATGAACCGGGACCGAGGCTCGCTTAACAAACTGGGTTGACTGTATGCGTTCTGACATGCTGAAAATCATAATGTTATATTGAATATAATAGCCATTGCTGATACTGGTATAAAAAAAATAAGTGTACTTATATTTACAAAACCATGATACTATGTTTACAAAATGAAATGGGCCAACTGTGTGCCTGTTACATGCCAATAAAAAGGATAAACACAAAAACATTTATAGCAAAGAAATATCAAATAATCTTATAATTAATAACATACATAATTTAGTTCTAATTATACCATAAATCCTTTACATACACATTTAATCACACATATCATTATACTTTCATGATCTTACCTAATATTCCTTATGCTGTATGAATTAAATAAATAAATATGTATGCACACATAACATTATATTTTCATGATCTTACCTGATGTTTCTTATGCTGTATGAATTCAAGAAATAAACATGTAAGCACACATATCATTATACTTTCATTATCTTACTTGCTGTTCATTATGTTGTATGACTTATGTAATTTTTAGTCAACATCATATAAGTTATTCTCATAACTGTATGGCTTCATAAGGTTATAGTGAAACCTAAAAGATAAGAAGAACTGTATGAAACTGGATGAATACTGTATGGCTGGGCTGCTATGGCCATATATAATCATATCCACTCAACGGCCTGTAGCCGGAGTAACAAACTGTATCTGTATTGAGGTGCAGGATCTGACTATTCCTATGTCGCGACATAGCCTTATCTACATGTGTTTTCTACCTTAACCTCAATGGAGCATAATGTTTTGGGCTATGTCAATAATATAACACAACATCACATGAATTAATTCATAACTTTCATAATTCATAATGTATATTTAGAATTTTCACATCAATTTTGCATGCTTTGCATTGTTGTTTTGATACATGTTTCTTTGATGTTGTATTTGATGTTAAAATTGATTGGAGGCATATAAGTTGAAGCAAAGGGAATAACAATTGGCATTGAAAAAGAAGTTCCAAAAATGCAATGAAAACACAAGTCGCGAGCGCGCCTTGCAAGGTCAGCGAAGCGGCGTAATGCCACTAGATGATGAGACAGTGAGTATCAGGCACAAGGTCGCGACCGCGTACTTGAAAGTCGCTGATGCGTTGAGAAGTGCCAAATGAGAGACAGTGAGTTCCCAGGCCAAAAAAAAACTCACAAAGCACGCGATGAAGGTCGCGGAAGCGCTTAACAGGGCCACAGGGCCAAGTTACGCGAGCCGCACTTTCACGTCGCCAGCGCGAGATGTGCCAAATGAGAGTCAGAGGAGTTTTGCGCAGCACAAGTCGGCGAGCGTGATACTTTGAAAGTTCGCAGAGCGCGAGATGTTGCAAATGAGAGTCAGAGAGTTTCAGTGTGGAAAGTCCTCGCGAGCGCGTAGTTCAAATTCGCGGAGCGCGAGAGGCAAACGCGAATCATCATTGCACATTCGCGGCGCGCGCTTCTCAGCCTGCACTTGTTCGTGTTTACTCGTTTGGTCATATCTCTCAATATTACCACTTCCAATTTGCGATTGATTTCAAAAAAACCCATTTGTAAATGCTAAAACACATAGGAAAGGAACAAATAACTCTTCTATTGACAACTTTCCCTATTTCCATCAATTAAATGGGGGTTTTTTCCAAAAAATCAAGATGGGAAGTTTACTTTTTTGGTTTTTTAAAAAAAAAAAAAAAAAAAAAAAATTATTCTCTCTCTTTTT
>NW_023590666.1:0-31540 GCF_014843425.1 Jatropha curcas
AAAGAGAGAGATAATTAAGGAAGAAGCGTTTGGTTTCCTTAACCTACAACGTTTTTGGGGATGAAAATTGGCTTTCAAGCAATTTGGAAGGATTTATTCTTCCATTTACTTACTTAACCGCGAGCCAAAAATCAGTTTGCTGATGCTCTGGCTACCTTGGGCCTCCTGGTTAATGTAGGGGAGACCAAGTCATATCGGACCTCTGACAGTTCGGGGTCTTCAGAAACAGCCAGCACATGTCATGAATTTGGTGGATGACAAGCCTTGGTAATTGGGATATACAAACTATCCTTCAAAATGAGCCTACCCGGAAGGATCCACCAAGATATGATCAGACGGACATTGAGAACAGTTAGCATCCGGATTTATTTCCTTAACGATTGGGGGGGGAAAAAAGGGTTTCTGTATAAAGGAGTTGGAATGAGCCTGCCACCTAAGGTTGGCGTAGACGAAGGGAAGCTCAAACATCAGGATTCATTACACAAAATGGGGAGTCCGGTCGCACATGCACCGGGATAAGCCTTGGCTCGAAAAATCATGAAACCTAGGGTATTACTGGTCAACATGAACGCAGATTGCGTGAGGCATGCGCAGAAGTGCCTGAAGTGTCAAATTTTTCGCTAAGCTTCCAAAGCACAGCCTCCGGTTCATTTGAAATCCTTGCTTCACCATGGCCTTTCGCAACTTGGGGCATAGATATGATCGGAAAAAATCCACCCAAAGGCTTCCAATGGTCATCAATTCATCCTGGTTGCTGTTGACTATTTCACTAAGTGGATTATAGGCAGCCTCATTTCGGTCTTGAATGCGAAAGGCCAGTACAGTGTTCGTCCGTACTAACATCCTTGTGTCGGTACGGAAATGCCATTCGACGATCATTACTCGATCGGGTCCACTTTAAAAGTGAGGTTCTCTGACCTGCTAAAGCAGAAGAAGATTCGCTCACAAGTCTTCACCCTAATCGGCCAACAAAACAAAATGGAGCTGTAGAGCTGCGAACAAGCTATAAAAATCATTTTAACAGAAGAACAAGCTGAAAGCACAAGGCTTGGCATGAACAGTTACAACGCCTTATGGGGAGCAAGAACTTCAAATCAAGAACACCCTACTTGGGGCAACCCCGTATTCTTTAGTAATTGTATGGAAGCGGCATTGCCTATGAGCTGGAAGTTCAGTCGGCAAGGATATCCGGGAAAGCCAGATCAAGCGAAAGCAGATTGGGCTAAGAACCATCATTTGCACTCTTGGGTATGGACGAAAAGCGATGCGCGAGCAAATCCCACCAAACTCAAGTTTACCAAAGAAGAATGGCCAACGACATTTTAATAAGAGGGTCAAAGACCAAAATAATTGTCCTGAAGGAAATTAGACAGCCAATATGGACCCACGTGGGAAGTTTCGTCCCATTGGGCTGGACCTACGTGTTGAAGAAAATATGTTCCGGCGGAGCCGTCATCTTGACTGATTTGGATGGTTTTGGAAATTCACGAATCATGTAATTTAGATCAGTTAAAGATACTATGTGTAATTATGCATTGCATGATGGTAAAGATGAACTACCATTAGACCTGATTATCTTCGGAAAAGAGACATTACATATCGGAGATATGTAGGCACCTCATTGGGCGCGGGTCTAAACATTAATAAAAAAAATCATTTCATAATTCATTTCTTCTTTGCCAAATAAAAAAAAGAGGAAAGAAAAGAAAAAAAGTGAAAAAAAAGAGAAAACCCGCTTAAGTCGAAAACCCGAAAAGGGTGGCTTAGGCACAAAGTCGGGGCCGCTAAGTCGAAAACCCAAAGGGCGGCTAGGCAAAAATGGGTGGCTCGCTAAGTTGAAACCCCGAAAGGGGCAAGCTTAAGGCAAAAATAAGACTTAAATAATAAAGTGGAAAAATGCTTGGAAAGCCTAAAAGCCATGACATTTCAATTTAAGCAGTAAAAGTAAACAAATCTGGAGTCAGCAAGAAAGCAAAAGAGTCCAAGTGAAATAAACAAAGTCTAAGTCCAAGTCCACAGCAAAAAAAAAAACATACAATCCCAAAAATCAAATCCAAGTCCCAAATAAAAAATAAGGGAAAAACAATAAAAGTTCCAAAAAGCCTATAAGAGTCCTAGGTGTCCCGTGCCTCCGTGGGGTTAACATCCCTCCAAGTCATCCCTAGGCTGTAAACTCCTGTCCACCTCCGCCTGTCCGAGCAGCCCACACAATTCCTCACTAGTTCCCAACCTCAATCATCAGCGTTCAGTCTGACCCAACCTTCGAGTGCACTCAGCATGGCGGTCCTCCTTGGTCTCTCAATCGGCCAGACAGTGGGCAATGAACGCAGGCTCGATACTCAGGAGAAGTCTGAACAACCTGGCAGATTAGGTTAAAAGGCCTAACCATTATGATGATCTCTAACCGCAAGCCCTAAGGACAGCTTGGGTAACACCCAGGGTAATGACTGAATCAGCTAAATGTCATCCATAATCGGAACAGCTGATCTATCCCCCTCTGCCTCAAAAACGCAGCGAAGCGTAGTACCAAGTACAGTGTGTAAGGCCTAGAAGTAAACCCCGAGTAATGGCGCGAAGCTAAGCCTGGCTAAGCGGGTGATGTCCCATACCAGGCAATGAACCACAGTACTCATTGGGACACTCAATCAACCATGAAGTCCATGCATCAGTAGACGGATAGGTGATCAGGATCCTCCGCATACGATACTGAGTGGGAATTTTGTAGGGCAAGAAAGAGGGGCAGCAACCACTTGGGGTGGTCCCCTTCAACCAAACCTGAGTAATGGACTTTTTATTACAAAAGAATGGAACTAAAAGAAGAAAGAATAAGGAAAAGGAAAGGGAAATACCTGGAGAATAATTGGAAGAAGACTGGTCCAGTCCATCGAAGCCTAAAGCAGCTCTGTCCAGGCTCTGATGGTCTCTTGCCAGCACAATGCCGCCAAGCCAAAACCCATATCCTCCATTTGCCGAACCATGGGGCAAAGGCGGCAAATCCCCAAAGCTAGGTCCTGGTTTGAAAAACAAGAAACCAAGCCAATAAGCAGAAAACCAAGGCCGGCATTCCTCAGCCTCAATCCGGTTGGTCGTCTGAGCGAGCCTCTGAACAATTCGTCAATCAGGGGCAGCAGAATTGCTTTCTGGTCATTCAAACAATCATAGCCAGCTTTGTGGTCGACTGAACTGAAATCAAGGTTTTCAAACGACCGAACATATCCAATTTTTACCTCATGTTGGACCTAAAGGGGGCATTGGGGTCGCACCCTATAATACACAAAACTCCTCAAAAGAGGGCTACATCCTTTCATCAATGGCCCCAAACCGGAAAAAACGTGGGCCTCCGGGTCCCAAAGTCCTAAGACAGGCCCGTAAATCCCAGTCAACTACTACCCTAAGAGTAATGATAGGAAGAAAGACTTGTACCCCCATCCATCCCAAGTTGATCTTTTCGACCTTGGAATAGACTCCTAGTCCCCAGCTGGGTTGCATGCTTGTGGTTAAAAAAGGGATTCATGTTTTTTTTTTCCTGAGAAGAAAAGAAAGGAAGAAAAAGAGAAAAGAAAAAAAATTGCTTTTCTGGCATAATTTCGAGGATGAATGAATTCTGAAAAAAGACAGAAAATGGGCGCGCCGCCAAAAAAAAAGGGTTTTTTTTTTTTTTTTTTTTTTTTTTTTTTTTATATTTGTTCTTTTTGGTTTTTTTTTTTTTTCGGTTTTTTTTGCTTTTTGAAAATTAAAAAAAAAAAAAATAGAAAAAACGCGCTCGGAGGGCGGCTGCGGTCCGCTGGCATCGGCGCCCAGGCCGCCGTGCCAAGCGGCCACCACAAAAAAAAAAAACAACTTTTCCAGTACCATAAAAAAAAAAAAGAAGAGTTTTTTTTTTCATTCCATAACTAAAAAGAAAAAAATATATATATTTCTTTTTTTTTTTCCCATAAAATGGGCTGAAAGGAAATCCTATTTTCTTTCAAATTGATAATTCATGCAATACATATGAAATTTTCGTATTTTCTAACCAAGTGCAGGTAAGGCAAAGGTTCAGTACAAATACAAAAAATGAAAACAGGAAAAATCTAGCCAACTATCAGCGACGGGGCCTCCTCCCTCTGATCATCCAAAAGCTAATGTGAGTCCAGGCCGAGTTAGTTTCTTGCTGCATCCCGAGAACTGTGAATACCAAATTTTGAGGCTCAAAAGAGCCAGTTTTCCCCCCGGACTGCACAGTCCGGCCCGAGCCGGAAGCCATCAGTAAAGTTCAACCGGGAATATGCCATATGGTACTTGAAAGTCCGGAAAATTACAGGACAACGGAATGTCCGGAATATTTTTTGGAGGTCCGGAATTCCGGAAAAACCCTCGAATATAAATAGCAGAACCACCGGCCATTCGTGGCTCAGGCCGCCGGGTCACCGGCCCCGGCGGCCCAGTTCACGAAGCTCCAGGCGGCCCGTGCCGCCGATCTCCGGCGGCCCAGGCCGCCGAAACAGTCCCGTTTCACCTATAAATACGGCCCCGGTGTGCCTTTCAACTCACTCAGTTGTGTTGACGGACGCTCCTTTCTCCCTTGCGCTTTTGCGATTTTCCCTTTAACTGCTTTTTTGCATTTTAGTTTTAGCTTTAATTGCTTTCATGCTTTGTTAAGTGGTCATTAAAATCAAATTAATTAATATTCCCGTTAACGAGGAGCTTTTTAACCTGAGTTAAGAAGCGGTCGAGATAATCAGGACATGAACTAAACTCTTGGCCTAACTTTAATTTTAGCACTTCCATGCCATGCTTCTCTTCTACTCTATAACTTCTAACAACTGCATAAATGCATCCATTTAATCATTAGACAAACAAATTTGCCTCAAGTAAATAAATTTAAGCTAAACGCCCGGTTAATATAATCGTGGTGTTAAGCTTAAATCCGACCAATATTGGTTAAAAAAGCCTAGTTTAATCAAAAACCTATGGTGAAATTGCCTTTATTTCGAAAAATTCGGCTTAAGTCCATTTAATTCAATAATTGTGATAAGAAAGGCCCTTATCAAGACATAACGTTTCTTTCTTGGCAATAAAATTGCCTACATTACAATTCGGTTAATCAAATTTTTGGCAACACTTGCCTATAAAATAGATTAACTACTTTCAGCGACAAATTGCTTAAATCAATTTCTTTGGCAAAATTGCCCTTAAAATTTAATCACTTGTTTGGCTAAAAGCCTTCGAATAATAATTTTGGCGACAATCGCCCTGAATAATCCATCTTTCGGGACAAACCAGATTGGCCTAAATCAAACCTTTTTTTTTTTGGCTAAAAGGCCTTCAAAATTAATCAATCTTTTGGCTAAAAGCCTTAAAATCAATGCATTTGGCGCAACGCCTATCACTATCAATTTTTTGGCAACAATTGCCTTAATTAATCTTTTTGGCTAAAAGCCATTATATATATTCTTATATTCTCTTATGGCATCATATATAATATTGCCTAATATAATCAATCAATTATTTTGGCAAAAATGCCTATACATAAATGCACAAAGCTACCACACACTCATGGCTAAAGCTCCCCATTCAAAGCCTCTAAAAAGAGGCCTACGACTAACGTTGACCTTTGTATGCTTCCCATCCAAACGAAGTAACGTAAGGCACGTTTGGGATTCTAACCCGAGCGGCCAAGTCGAAATCACTTAAAATTTCATTGGTCCAAATTACATTAATTCACCCTGCAGAAGCATTCATCCATAGGCTAGTTCATCAGCATGACATAGTCCCTCGGGATCCACCTCGGGTTTCGTAAGAATCATGCTTAAATTGGGATAATTAATCAATAATTAGGTTAATTAAAATTGGAGTCAACTTAGGGTTTCCTAGTTTACCCAATAATTAAACAAGGTTGGCGACTCATACATTCACGTGCATTTCTACCGCTTAGGTCATGCATATGCCTGATATTTGGGGTAGGGGTTCACAAGAACCAGCTCCATCATCTGATTGACCAACCCGACAGGAACCTGAAAATCATACAAAGGAAAATACTAGTCAATACCAAATCTCTTGTGAATCTTTTTTGTGAGAGATGTTTCAGTCTTTACCTCAGTAATATCCTCGGAAGGAAGAGACAGGCGATCCACACTCTCCATGGAGACCTCTCGAAGAGCTGGAGGACCGTCGGGAAGATAGTAGGGAATGCTGTACGGAAGGCGTAGATTGCCCAGGTCTGGGTGAAGCGTCCCAGTAGCCTCCGAAATAGCCCGGGGAGCCCTGTAAGGACCAGCCGAGCGGCTAGGCCCGGCCCGATAGGCCCGGCCCCGAGATTGGAAACCCTCACCGGAGTGAAGAAGTGGGATCAGTCATAAGGCCTCCTCCTTGTAGTCCTAGTCGAGGCCCGAGCCCAAGAAGAACGGGTGCCAAGCGGCTGGGAAGGAGCTTGACCTCTGAAAATCATCTAACGAGAATCCAATCGGGCTGGATCAAAAGAGATCCTGTAGAACTCATCATAATCTCCTACCCATGATGAACTTCCACATGTGGAATACCCTCAGTATGAGCAGCGGTGAGTGTCATCTGCTTAACCCGCTCGCATTCCCTCGGGAGGGGAATAAGGGATAGAACGGCAGCCTCTTAATCATCACCCCTGAAATATCCACTCTCCTCGCCAATAATTGGGCCCAGGACGGGGTGCGACAGGACCAAACCCTCCGCCGAGACAAGGCATCTGACCCTGGAAAATCGGATCAGGCCTGAATCCCCAGCTCTGTAGACGGGCAGTCAACGGCCCTATTTCGGCCGTATAAAAATGCCAAATATGTTAATAATCCTTTTTATTTAACATAATCTAAGAATCACTAGCCATGGTAACCTGCTCCAGAGTGGCGTATCAAAAAGGCTTCTCAGCTCCTTCAGTGATTTCTTGCGCCCGAACGGTAATGAAGGTTTGTTTGGACCAATCTCCAAACCGAAGGCCCCAGCCCTAATCCAGATCAGTATGGAAGTGCTCTGGGCGAGTGGTGTAAGGAAAGGTACTCAAATGCCCCAAGTCTGCAAAACAGAAAAGAATCAATGAAAGAAAAAATCAAGACGAACAGAAAACACGGAAAGGAAGAATGTTCCTTTTACATTACCTCCTTAGAAGTAAGTAGGTCCCACTGAGTTTGCTAATGGCCCCTGTTCTCAGATCACAACATGTTGTCATACATGCGGCTTAGAATAGCACCGGCCCAGTCATACTCCTCCAATGGGCCAGATTTTCCCAAACTCCCTCAAGATAGAAGGATTAAACTTCCTCTTTCCTGTTGGACCAGAAGGTCGAACAAACAGCAGCAACAAAGTGAATCTAGCCACCTGAGTAGCCGTTAGCTCTCCCTACTTGTATCTAGCATAAATGTCAGGGGCCTAGAGGGATAACCAGCGTCTGGAAACGCTCAAAGCGGGAGTAGCAGAGCCTAGCCCGACAATCCGGGGCAGGTCGATCCCTATCAGCTCAACCATCCGGGCGGGCGAGATCTCTGTCCTCCAGTCATCGTATACCTCGACCGGCCGAATGCCAAAAGGGATCCTGGAGATCACAGAAAAGTCTGTGGGAGTCATTGTCAACTCGCCCCAAGAAAAGTGGAGAATAGTTGAAAGTATTGGTGGTGTCCCACCATCTCTCGGCCCCCAAGGGCACAACCATTTTAACCTTCCCCTTGGCTGCTCAGGCCGCCGGACCCAGCGGCTCCGGCGCCGGAAATGGCGGCCGGGCCCGGCCACGGCGGCCAGGCGGCCACCGGACATGGCGGCCCCGGTGCCGCCCGGCCGCCGAATAGTCCAATGTTTGCCAAAAAAAAATATAAAATTTAATTTGGCCCCGGTCCGGACCTTATCAACTCACTTAGTCTGTGTTGACGGACGCTCCTTCTCCCCTAACGCTCCATGCGATTCTTTACTGCTTTTTCTTGCATTTTTTTTAGTTTAGCTTTATTTGGCTTTCCTTTGCTTTCTTATTTGGTCACTAAAATTGGAATTAATTAATATTCTTAACGAGGAAGCTTACCTGGAGCTAAGAAAGTGGCCGTCGATTAAATCAGGTACATAAACTAAACTTTGCCTATTTAATTTTAGCAACTTTCATGCCATGCTTCTCTTCTACTCCTAATTCTACAACTGCATAAATGCATTCATATCATCAAATATGGCCATAAGTTGCCTCAATTACATACAATTAAGCTTAAGTGCCCGGTTAATTAATAATCATGGTATTAAAGCCTAAAATCCGACATATATTGGCTAAATAACCTAGTTAATTAATAACTACGGTTTAATCGCCTTTGTTTCAAATAATTCGGCTTAAGTCAAATTAATCCATAATTTGACTAAGAAGGCCTTAATTCAAACATACGTTTTCTTGGCAATAATTGCCCTTACATTGCAATTCCAATTGATCTCTTTTGGCAAACAAATTGCTTAAATAAGGAGTATTAATCTTTTTTAGCGACAAATCGCTTAAAACAAGTCTTTTGGCAAAAATGCATTTAATTAATCAATCTTTTTGGCTAAAAGCCTCTTAAATCAGCTCATTTTGGTGATAATCGCCCCATCAAACATTTTTAGCAAAACTAATGCCTAAATCAACTGATTTTGGCTAAGAAGCCTTCAAATAATCAAATTTTGGCGACAATCGCCTAAAATCACATCAACTTTGGCAACAATTGCCCTAAATCATTTCTTTTTTGGCTAAATTGCCTTATAAATCAACACTTTTTGTCAACAACATGCCTAAATCAATCAATCATTCTTTGCAAATGCCTAAACAAAATGCACAAAAGCATACACACTACCCAATGCATTAAGCATACCATTCAAAGCCCCTTTTAAACCAGGCCTATCGAACTACGTTGATTTGATCTTCCATTCAAAACGGAAGTACGTAGGCACGTTTGGGTTAAACCGCCGAGCGACAAGTCAAAATACAATAAACAACTTTAATTGGTCCAATTGTTTCGTTCACTCCTGCAAAGCATCCTCAATTTCCAATTTTTGTTAGTTCAATCAGCATGAACATAGTCTCGGGATCCACCTCGGGTTTTGCAATCATGCCCTTAAAAACATTGGGGTAATTTAGTCCTAGACTTAGGTTTTACAATTAAAATTGAGTCCACTTAGGTTTTTTCCTGTTTACCCTAAAATATAAAATAATTAAACAAGGTGGCGACTCATACATTCACGTGCATTTCTGCCCTTAGTCACATGCATTTTTCATGTATGTTTTCGGGGGAGGGGTTCACACGTGTCAAACCAGGAAGTCGGAGCCCGGTAGCTGAAGAAGCTGAAGAGGTCGTGTCCCCGGTGTCAGGGCATTACGGCTAACTAGAACCCGATCGCCCTCGAAAATCGGGATGTCCGGGATGACCCCTAGGGTGTCCATCTTGGGTGTATAAGCAAAAGCAGGGATCTCGGGAAGATGGGCCATATTAGCTAAGGTTCAGAGAATTTTGGAAAGTCTGAGAGTTTGAAAAGTGAGAATTGAAATGTTAAAAGCTTATTTATAATAAGAAGAAGAAATGAGCCCAGGCCCATCGATACTCATTTAAGCCCAAAATGGCTCATTTAAGCAATTTGGAGTTAGTGTGCGGTTCGTATACTTCAACAATTCTGTCTACTCACCGCACAGGGGGCAAAATCATCAAACTACCCAAATTACCCTCAGGTAAGTTTTCTTTCGAACACCGCATCAGGAAGGGTATACTTGAAAATTTAGGACTAAAAATTTTTTTTGCCTAAATTTTTGCTAAAATTTTAAACAAATTTTGCAATAAAAAAATAATAATAATATAAAATTTTCAAGGTTTACTTAAAAGATCATATTTTTGGTCCCGAGTCAGTATTCCGGACTGGGGGGCAAAAGTAAAATCTTTTGCCCGGGTGCAAAATTTCAAAGTTTATGATTATCAATGCATGGGGGCAAGTGATGCTCCAACATTTAACAAAGGCAAGATCTGTTTGTATACAGAAATTGTTCTTTCCTTTTGAAAATATTTTCAGGTCAACCGGTGATGATTTCACAAAATCGTTTGGGGCCCACCGAGCAGTGATGGTGTATTACGAAGCTGTTTGGATCGTTTTCTCGATTAGTGATGGTGTATTGCGAAGCTGATCGAGTTAATCCTTTTCCTGATTAGTGATGCCTTTTCCTGATTAGTGATGGTGTATTGCGAAGCTGATCAGCGGCAATCTCAATGACAACCGGTTGGATGGGTTTTCTGTCACACCTTTACCTTACTGTTAAGATATGGCATGTCGCCCGTAATATACTTAATAAGCACTTAACCTTATAAATTGCTTACTAAGTATACTACAACAAGGACCTTAATACTGTTGAAATTCATTCATTTATATCTTGTAGAAAAGTAGATTTTAATTATTAAAATGTAAAACTCCTTTTGGTTTCTTTTTTATCCGGTTATCAAAGGAATGTCTTTTTTTTTTTATTATTTAATTTGTAATTTACTAAACATATGAAACATAACTTCCATTAGCTCAATATGATTTCCTAAACATCAATTATTATTAGGCAAAAACATAAAATGGTTCCATAACCCATAAGCCCGATGGATGGTTTAAATTACATATTGAAATCAAATTTTTCAAACGCTTAGTACATAATAGAAATTCATACAATCTATAATTTACATGTACTGCTCAAATATAAATAGAGTTCTGTTAATGTTTAATACAATCATAACAATTCCAAAGAGGTCAAATATAACAATAGGCTACATCAGTAGCAATACTATCTACATTCAAACAAAACGATTCTTCCTTCCTAGTTCTTTTTCCTTGCCTTTTCCTGCGATAGCCAAAGCAACTATCGCTAAGCATTTTGCTTAGTGGTGTCTATTATACAATAAACCATAAATTTATCAAATCAAACTCTTTATATGAAATAATGAATCATAAATCATAAACCCACCATGCTTAAAGGAAATAAGAAAAAAAAAAAACAATACCATTAAATCATAAATTCCAATAATGTAGTTCTTTAACAGCTTAATAGAATCAAATTCCGAGGGCCATCAGTGTCTAATGTGCACATCTAGACCTGCTATCCTACAACCTTATATCTATGCTATGTTTCAACAGAAGAGGGAGCAATCTACAACCTCAACATGGAAGGGAGAATTTTCATCATATCAATCATAATATCATCTTAGTGGATGAAATATCCATGTTCAACTTCGATCGTAATATCACTTCAACAAATGAAGTGATATTCCGGGGCAATAAACCAAATGTCTATATCCAGCTGTAAGACTTTTAAACCATTCCATTCATGTAATAATATTAAAATCACTGTGGGCAACATTTCCATTTCGCAAACACTACTAAATCATTCATCAGGCCACCCTCATACTACAGTTATCAATTGGCAACAATTCCTCCTCTTTCGTAAGGTATAAGAAGTAATAAAATTATTTACACATATGTTATTAGGTATATGCTTTCAAAATAAGCTTGTTCTTTAAAAAACTTATGAATCATTAATTATGATTTTCATAAAGTAATCCCATTGATTTGCAAAATCAATATCATTTTGTTTAAATAAAAGTAGGAAAGGCATAGTACACTAACCTGAGCTAGAAGGCTCCCCTAGCCTTTTTCCTCTAGCAACTGCCCTCTCCTCAACTCCCTTTCTCTCAGAAGCTATAGCATGAGATTAATACTCATATTAACTTCATACTACACAATATACACACATGCGCTTCTATAGGGATGCAAATTAAGCATTAGAATGTTGTGTCATGCTTTATCTTTCATTTTCACTATGCTTGTCCAAGTGTCATATGACCTTAGTTTAAGCATGAAACACTTCATATCCAACACTTAACCACATCCTAGACACATACCTAGAACACATACTACTCATAATTAAACAATAGAAGTCAATGGCATGCTATTCATTCAATGGTTATGAAATGCAGAATTTCAGCATATGAGCCAAGCTTTGTATTCCGTTGGCTAATATCTCAATTTCCCTCATTTTCATTAATTTTTACAGCATGTTCCCAACATCTTAGAGTACTTCCCTGTAAAATTTCATAATTTTTAAAGCTCATTTGCATTTTCAAATGACATAATTATGGAATCTGAATTTCAGTTTTTGTCATGCTGAGCAGCCTGCATTGATTTAATTATAACTCCATTTCCTTTTATCCAATGGCCTTTCCCTTTTAAAAAGACCTACCCAACATCTCAGCCTATCTCCATACAAAATTTCATGAATTTTGGAGTTCATTTGCTTAGTCAAACAGGTCAATTACAGAAGCTGAAGTTCAGACAGCCCAACTGTAACAGGTCCAACAATGCAGGTCCAACAATGATATGTTTACTTAAGCATTCCTCAATCATTCCACACAATTCATGCCATCAACCCCTCTATTACTTTACAATAACATCATAAATAAGATATATCAGAATCTCCTAGGTCATGGCATATCAGATACAACTCAAAATTTCATCCATCTTGGGTGAATTATTGCTAAATTAGAACTTTGGAATTCATGCATAACTAGTTCAATCTTCTTAAATCACACCTTAAACTAATTCTAAATCACTTCATCTTCACCCAAATCAGAATGACAAGCAAGCCCTCACTTCAAAGTTCATGAATTCAAAAATTAATCCATAGAAAAGAAGGAGGAAGTGAAGATAAACTAACCCTTTTCTTAAGAATTAACTTAAATTCCTTGATTTTCTACCTCTTTTTGCTTGAATTTGTAATCAAACTCTCTCCTCTCTTCTTGACAACGTGGGCTGTAAAATGGGTGGAAATGGCATGGTTAATCTCCACCTCTTCATAATAATATATACTAAACATTATTAAAAATCTTTAAATGAAAATTGCACTATAATCCTCCCTTTTGTTTTCCCTTCATCCTTTGGCACTCTAATCTTTTTAATCACTTCACTTTAGTCTTAGTAGGCATCAACCAAGTGTATTTAATATTCTAAACCCCACTTAAGAAAGGTCATACTGAACTTACCGTTTTTTTTTCGGGCTTTTCGGGTAGAATCGTGCTTTACCAAGAAGTCATTCCTCTTTAACTTATTTTTGATTTCCTTTAATCTTTCAAATTGATTTGTAATCACATTAATTACTATTTAATTAATATTCACATTCTCAATATATAGTGTTTCCCATTATTCTAAGTTTTCCTTTCATTCGGATAACCGAATTCATCGAAAAAGCTAGAATAGCAGGAACTACAAAGTTGAGAGGATATTACAGTTTAGGGTTTTATTTAATTGCTTTCTTTGTTGCTTTGATAAATATCATCTCTTCATCTTAAATTCTATTTTCATTGGATTGAATATTAATTAAGGCCAAATAACTGATCATTAAACGAAAAAATTTAGTCCCTTAGTTCTCCTTGGTTTCATTGATTATTGTATTTGTTTTTTTTCTTAAAATGGAGTCAAATAAGGTTTTCTTAAGTTTACCTCATAATAAAATTTAAATGGCAACCCACAAAATAATTTCATGAATCTAACCCAAATGAGTGTTTCGATCCTTATATATATTAACTATTCGACAATATTAACTATTGTAATAGTTGTTAGCTATCAGCTTTTAGCTGCTAGCTCTTTATATAGCAGTTTATATTAAAAATGTTCAGTAAAAATAGTTATTTAATTTAAAAGAACAAAAAATGACATTAGTTGTTTAATTAGCTGAATTTGGAGGAATAAAATAATGGGTATGATTATCAAAAAAATTTTAAGTAATCCCTATGAAATGTTTGACAATAGAATGTTTATCGTTTCATTAAAAACTCACTCAATTTCTAATACTCCGTTTGGAGCAAATGAATTATGGTTGCAGAATTCATTTTAAATGAATTTATCATGTTTGGTATGCAAATTTTTTTAAAAAAAAGGCATTTAATTGAATTCTGCAAAATCATGTTTGGAATAAATTCTCAAATGAAAATTTATTTGTCTTTATTTTCTAAAATGCCCTTGATATAATAATTTAATAAAGACACTAATTATATTTATTGTACACAATATAATAACTTGTTATTTTGTTAAAATATAAATAATAAATTTCATATAAATAAATACACCCACACAACCCCTAATTAATTAGGTAATTAAATTTTGAAAATTTATGTTTTAAGTCTAAGCTAGAAAGAATGATATTGATCTTAATTTGGGTCGAGAGTCCAAGTCCACCAAGGAAAACATTACTGCCAAGACTGAAAAAGACTAGAAATTGATAAATGCTAAAACAAATATAAAGTTAAGAGACAATGCAGTCCATCATCACTTATGCATGTGTGCTTGTGTTAAACGTAACCATATTTGCTAATGGAAACACCAAAATAGTTTTCATCTTTCAACGAAAATAACTGATTGTTCTCCTTAGGATGGATAAATTCAACACGGTACGTTAATGATAGTCAATATGTAAATATTGACTAAGATATTATGTTATGATTATTTGCGATTGTATTGCTGATTTATAGTATTAGTTATAAGATTATATAGCCTATAAATATGTATTTGCTTAATGAATAAAGGATGGAAAACATAATTACTTTCATGGTATCAGAGCTTTAGGTGATACCCTTCTTTCTCCTTCTTCTTCTTTCCCTGCTTTCTTTCTTACTATTTTCTTTCCTTTCAATGGCTGACAAGGTGCATCCAGCCACCACTATTACCAATATCAAAACAGCCGTTCCTCTAACTCTTGTTTATGAGTCCGCTCAATACAGCAATTGGGCAACACTCTTCACTATTCATACCAAAGCTACCCTCACCCATGATCACATTACACCGGTTACAACTCCGATTGTTCGATCTGTAGAGGAGCAAGCCACTTGGAGTCGAATTGATAATATTGTTCGACAATGGATATATAGTAGGATATCCAATGATCTTCTAAATAATATTATAAGCTCTGATGACACTGCCTTGGATGCGTGGACTCATCTGGCTGATTTATTTCAGGATAACAAAACTGCTCGTGCCATTCATTTGGAGACTGAGTTTGCCAATACTCATCACCGTGATTTTTCGGATGCTAAAACTTATACACGGCGTCTCAAAGTGTTGGCTGATCAACTCGCAAATGTTGGAGAACGAGTTTCTGATCATCGTCTTGTTTTAATGCGATTTTCCACATAGGCACTCGTTTTGATTTATTTCGGGTTGGGTTTAAGTAATAAATAATTTGGCTTTTCTAACTAAAATAATAGTAAAATTGTAGGTTAAAAGAGGCCGGTTTTTCCAAGGCGTCGGCTTCAACGGGCCCGATGTACCCCAATTCCTTACCCAAAATCACTTGATGCGCCTGACCAGTTTCTAAATAGTTTTTGGCCTTTAAATAAAATTGGGTTTAAATGGAGTTCTTTTTATAAAATAAAATTGGAAACTGGTCCATTGCCAAAAAATGGGGTGGCGATCAAAAGATGTTTTATAAGACCGATTTATCGGCATCGTTCCAAAAATGTTTTGTCACCGCTTGCTCCAAAACTAAAGATCACTTTTTTCCAACCGAAACACAAAAAAGTGAACGTTTTTCGGGTCGCTCGGGGCCGGTGCGAAAACAGGCCTCTACCAATCCCCTCTTTCCTCTGTTTATTTCTACCTCCTCTTGCCCACATAGGCTTCTATTGGGCTCTCTATGCCATTCATCATCCTTTTCTTCATACTCTTCATGCCAAGGTTGTCTAGAGTGCTCTTTGGAAGTGGTTGCACCCCTCCTTGTGGCATTAGGGTCATGTCTTTCTGTCTTTGTTCTTGAAGTTCTAGTCTGTCATTAAAGCTCTCCATAAGCCTAGTGATTCACCCTATCTCTCTAGAGAAAGCAACTAGAAAGGCTTGTAGTTTTGGGTCCTCAACCTTGAGAGGGCTGTCATTCTTACCTCTAGATGAATCAAACATCCTGAAATAAAATAGCAAACACAAGTCTAAAGGAAATGGTTAGTTTATCACTCCCTCTCGTGTTTCTCTCTTTATTTGGCTTTTCTCTATATATGGGTTTCACTCCAGCCTTTTACCAACCACTCTTTTACACTTGAATAATTGCACTTCAGAATCCAAAGTTGGCTACAAAAGTCAAGAGAAAGTTAGGAAAGCAAAAGAATATAATCAACGAATGCCTAACAAGAAATCACAACGTTTTGAATGGCAATACAAGAATAAGAAAGGTGTATTGCTAGAATTTAATAAACTAAAGTGTAGGAACAAGCAAATAACATTTTAGCAATGATAAGAGGCAAAGCACGGGCGTGCTGGAACGGCACGGGTAGGTTTTGGACTTCCAGAAGCGTGCACGGGCGTGCTTAGACTTCCAGAGGCTAGCACGGGCTAATTATAGAGGTAGCACAGGCGTGCTTCTCCAGCCTGTAGAATCGCCTGGAATTCTAGAGGCGAGCACGGGTGTGCTTCTCCCTGAATGTGCAAAATCCAAAATTTCCTAACTACTACAGCTCTAATTGTTCCACTAACTACTACAGCTCTAATTGTTCCACACAAACAAATAGCAAGATACAAGAATCAACAACTAGACAATTCTGGACAAGATGAATGAAGTTAATTCATTACAATGCAAAATTAACTATGGACCTAATAAATCTAATTATCAAAGCTAGTATTCAAGAAAATTTCCCAAGAGCAGAATGTAACTATAGCAATGCTAGAATATCAATTCACTTCAGTGCACAATTTTGGGTTGTCACAAATCAATTCGCAAGTGCTTAATATAAGCATATAGTTGACTTGCATATAGTTCTCAAGTAAGAAACGAATGACAAAATTTTTTTTTTTTTCAATGCGAATTTGCAGCTAAATTCTCACAAAAACTCCTTTTTCTTTTCCTTTTTTTTTTTTTAAGTCCCTAACCCTAGGATAGATTGAAATCCACAACCACAGTGCTCTGATACTAGATAATACGACCCTAGCTAATTAACAAGTGACCTAAGCTAATAACAATACTCTTGCAAATCAACAAGGAAAAATCTAGCCGGAAAGTATTGCCCAATGCATGGAGAAGTACTTGCAATCCCTTTAAACAACCCCAAGTACTCTTGAAGAGAGAAAAACAAGGAATCAGAAACAAGAATCAGAAACTTACCTTCAGAGTACTCTGAAAACAACTCTGGAAATTCTTGGCGGCAATTAATCTTGTAGAACTCCACATCTTCATTACTAAGGCGATAATTTTTGGTTCCTATTTCATACAACGATGAAAGAACGCGGTCTGTTCTGAAGAACAAAGTAAAGAACACAAACGTTTTTTTTGATTAATTTTTGATGTTGGCTGCGTGCAGCCCTTACAAAGTAATATAAATACCTAAGAGCTGTAAACCTAATAGCTATTACACTTAAAGCTAGTCCCAGGCCTAAACCTAATGGTGGCCCAAATGGCAATTAAATACAAAGCCCAAAGCTAACTAATTAAAACAAGTCTGACTTAAACATAAACGAATCTCGGGCTGCCCCAACTCTGGAAAATTAAACCCAATCAAGCCTTACTCTAATAATAAGTCCACTATAAAGGAATTTAAAACAAAAACAGGAACAGCAAATGGGCCAAAGAGGCCCTAGACAGCCCATACTTTAACTCATAATAAAAATAAACATCCTCCTAAATTTGCCTAAGTTTATAGAACCATGTTAGAATGCATCAACGGGCAGCCTCTGTTGCACGCCTCAAAGCACCATAAACAAGCTTTTGTGCTTTCTTCAAGTTTCAAATCTCAACATCTCTGTATAATTATGATCTTTCGAACAGCCTCCAAAGGTTGATTTGTTCTTAGCAAATCATTCAATGCTGGCTCGTAGCTTGGTTGCAGCGAGCTCTTGTGATTGTTCTTGAGCAAATGCATTCAATGCTGCTCGTAGCTTGGTTGCACGAGCTCTTGTGATTGGCCCCGCGGGTAGAGCTAGAGGATCCTTCATCTTGCTCTCTTAATCCGTATCATTTATTATTATTCACTAAGTTGCAAAACTCTCTCTTTTTTTATTTAACTTGTCAAGAAGTAGAATCCATATCGATCCAACTAAAGCTCTACAATCTTCTTCGCAGTGCATTAAAAGTAAATTTCTAATTTCTGTGATTAACTAATTTATGTATTGTTATATGCAAGAACGTCACTATTTTTAACTATTATTGAACTCCACAGTTGTAGGATTTATGTATCTCTAATCTTTTATTAAAATAGGTATGCTAATCTATGAATGTCCTAATTATTTATCTAAGATACATATGAATCAGTAGCCCATATTACGAACGAGGTGTATTCCTAATAGGCCTGCTATGTTTTATTTGAGATATTTGAGATTGGGCTAGGATCATGTAATTACTTGATATATATATATATACACACACACACATATATGAATTAATATGGGCTTACTACTCCTAGGATTTTGCTTAGCGTGTATGGATTTTATAGTTTAGCTTACTACGGGCCTCGGGGGCTTTTAGCTTACCTGGGCCCTAGTGCCGGTCTGGCCCATGATTTCGGGTCGTGACAGTTTTAGATGTTGAAATCATATAAAAAGACTAAAATACCCTTTGGGCGACGTGAACCATTATGGGATTGCAATGGAGAGAAACTGGAAGTCTCATTTTCTCCCAAATGTAAACTTGACACTAAAAAAATACTCTTAATCACTAGTTTATATATTGAAGCATTTTTCCAAAAAATGGGATTTTTTTTCTTGATTCGAAGTGATTGGTGTGGAAACCACTGCAAGTTGGTGTTGAAACAAACACAAGAACCTTCGATTTTGAGGTAAATTGTCACGACCCGTTTCCATAGGTTGGATCAGCACTAGGATCTAGGTAAGCATAAGGCCACTGAGACCCGTAGTAAGCCTGAGAATTACTAAGTCCAAATTCTAGGTCCAATTAAGAATTCACCTGTTCGTATATCAATAGCATTTTAAAGGCCCATATATTTTATAATCATACATCTTATAAAGCCAAATCCATATTTCTTAATAAACTATACAAGCACCATGATGCATATAAATTCCAAGAGTAATAGTAAAATAAATACAAATATTATCTCCGGCCCGTAGCATGTAAATAATCAATAATCATAATCGGGCCCATTCATGGCACCATCAAACCACTTTATCATAACATATGGACTTGTTCATTCATAAGAACCAACAAAGATTTTAAGTTTATTACAAAAATATTCGAGTGGCTAACTGCCCCATTCATACCTAGTTAGTCCTAAGTAACTGCGAAAGTTGGATTACTTAATTTACAAACAGAATTTTGATACAAAATGAAGTTCAAAAGCAGTTAAAATTTACATTAAGGCTGTATTGATGAAGGGGAACAGAGCTATTCCTCAAAAGAGGACAAGGAGCTTCTTCTTGAAAAATTTAGATACAACTGGAATGAGTATAAAACTTAGTTAATAATAATACATAATACCAAACCCAGGCAATCAAAAGAAATGACCCTAGACTCTTCTAATTGAGCATTCATCAGTCATACAATGTCAATCATAGCACCCACAAATAATAGCAACTATAATGCACATCAAGTGGTCGTTAGTCAGTGAATCACCTTACCAAGACCACGCTCACCACCGAGCATGCTTTAATGTTAACAATATAATCCCATGGTCCTATAACTTTTGTAATCAAGGAGCCCACCCCTGTTCGAGCAAAACAAAGTCAAATATAAATATTTTTCATAAAACATTTTCCCATGATGAATATTATAATCCGGGGTACACAAAGGGGGCACCACTTCCACTGCTTACGGCCCACTGTCGGCATTCTCACCATGCCCGTGCTCTCAACCTAGGTGATTCACATCGTCCCAACTCCCACACAACAATCACGTATCATTATACCAAGTAAATTATTCACAACATCAATCAATGCACATCCATCTATTTATATAAGGTATATATATTTTTAATTACTTGAAAGTAAGTAAAAGCAAGATTTAAAAATAAATTATGCGTTCATGAATTTGGTAAAGCATTATATATTATTACTCACAGAGAGATCCCAAAATTCTAGCCTTGTTGAGCACTAGGAGCAGAGGAGGAAGAAGATCTGGCTCTATCACTAGCTAAAGAAATAAATAAGCTTAAAGCAATAATTATTTCTACTTATTTATATAATTTGGATTCCTATACTTAGAATATTATTCTAAAAATTCTGCAAAAAATTCAGAGGAGTTTCCCCTAAAAGTTTGACTTTTCTGCTAATAAAATATCTACAAATCTCATTAATATATAAAGCTCATCCATCGGGCAACATTCACATCAATGTAACCTGTTCACCGTTAATAATATTCATAAAAATCTCATCCTTAATATCAAACCGTACATTTTGATTTAAACAACGTCAATATCCAATATAATTTACATTTCCAACTTCAAATACATATACATCAAATACTTCAATGACCGTGGATTCTAAGCTAATAATTAAGTATAACTTGTTAACATACATATTTTATACTATAAAGCTTAATTTTATTTTCAAAAGGGATAAAACATTCAGCTTATATATAAACCTATCTAAATAATTTAAATCTTATTATTTTATTGTACCTACTTTGATAATTAATTAATATAATTTTGCTAAGATCACACAATCTATCTATAAGTCACATTTTTGCAATTTTTCGGCTTAAAAGCCAAATTTCCAAATTTGCATCGAATAATTGTTCGAAGTTCAAACAAGCTCAGATTGCAAAACTAATTATATATCTTTAATCTCCACGAGAAGAGGAACATTCTATCTCTTTGGAGTTTCGGTCACCGGAACCACCATTGACCATAGGCACCATCGCCGTACACGGTGGCTGAAGTGGCGACAGGCTCAGAATCAAGCAATCTCAACACCAAAATAATCCAAAATTCATGTAGAGTCTTAATTTCATATTAATTTCTACTAATTAAATCAATTCCTAAACTCCCAAATTTAATCATTTTAATCCGTCAGTTTTAAATCCTTCAAAACTTCTTTCAAAGATCAAATTAATTAAAGAAGAACTGAGCCTGCCGAAAAATAAAAATCAGCCGCGCGAAGTCGAGTTCACACCGCAAAGCGACAGGTCGAGCTAGTTAAGAGAGAACGAGAGAGAGAGAGAGAGAGAGAGAGAGAGAGAGAGAGAGACAATTGAGCTCCTTTTCCGTCACTGGTAATCCCTTTTCCGGCTCTGGCTGGAGTAGTTTTCTAGTGAAATGAAGAGAGTATGTGTTGTTGTCTTGAAAGTGAAAGGAGAGGAAAAGGTAATAAAGAGAGTAAAAGAAAAGAAAGAAGGGAATAATAAAGAAATGAAGAATCAGTAAAATGGGGAGGGTCACGTGGGTCTTCGGTAGTCTAGGTCCTTCTTTTTTTTATTATTATTATTTAAATAATTTTTCTTAGTTTTTATAAACTTCATTAGGAAGTTGATTTGGTTTTTCTAGAAAGGGGTTTGAGTTATTTGGGTTTCACTTGATTTGCTTGAATTAACCTGGTTAAAATGATTTGATTCAAAAGATATTATTTACGTAGCTTTTAAAATTAAATTTAATTTTATCAGTTTCAATAATAAAATTCTGGTTCATTTCATAAATAAGTTAAACTTTAACCCAGTTAAGTATTTGCTTTACATGATTGAAAACCCATTTATTTCTTTCACTGCAAAAACAAGAACCCCAAAAACCCTCAGCTGAAAATCCTTCATACACCAATCCAAATGATCCACGCCCCAAATGGTCTCAAATCGAAAAGCCTTGTGGTTAGGCCGAGGCACGCACCTACTTATTCTATAGTTAATGCGATTATAGAGAAGGAAGACAGGCCAAGTCCCAAAGTCCCAGGTGCGTGCACCCCCTGACTGTAGTTGCTGCTGTTGACAAGGAGGGAACACCTAGGTGTTGGGCATCAGCTCTGATACCACTTGTTGGGCCTTAAGTACCACTTACCTCACCTCTGATACCACTTGTTGGGCCTTAAGTACCACTTGCCTCACCTCTGATACCACTTGTTGGGCCCTTTCAACCAATTAAGAGAAAATTAACACAGCGGAAAATAAAAATGGGATACACAGAAATTTACATGGTTCACCCTCAACTGTTTAGGGCTACGTCCATGAGACAAACTCCGAATAATTCTTCCACTATTAAAAACAAATAGTAGGTACATAAAGAGAGTAATACAAAAATAGTGGCAATCAAAGTGTTTCCCAAAAACACCCTAAAATAATTTACTCACTATTTTTCTCTCCCCTAATTTTAGGAAACCCTTCCTAAAACTAGATAAGTCTCTCTACATTTTTTTTTTCTTCCTTTCTACTGTGTATTTTGTGAGCTGCATCTGCCTCTATTTATAGGCAGGTTAACGCGTAGGAACGTTAAGTGGGGACGTTAGCTATCATAGTCCCTGTAGCTAACCGACAATATTCGACTGTCATAAAATATTTGATATCGTTCTTGACAAATTCCGAGTTCATTCAAGAATTTCTTCATCCACAGTAACTCCTTGCACGCTTTAGTAATCTTGACTGCCACAACACGTCTCCCCCTGCAAATGTGATTGGATATCCTGAAAATCTATTTCACTGCAGTCCAATGTTCCTTTCAGGATTTGAAAGAAACTGACTCACTACTCCAACTGAGTGAGCAATATTTGGTCGTGTACAAACCATGGCATTCATCACGTTTCCAATTGCTAAAGCATACGGAATCTTTTCATTTCTTCCTTCTCTCCATCCGTAGAAGGGCACTATTTAGAACTCAATTTAAAGTGATTAGTAAGAGGACAACTAACCTCTTTAGCGAAACTGACTCCACTACTCCAAACTGATGAGCAATATTTGCGTCGTGTTAACAAAACTCAGGGCATTTCATCACCGTTTCCAATTGCTAAGCATACGGAATCTTTTCATTTCTTCCTTCTCTACCATCCGTAGAAGGGCACTATTTAGAACTCAATATTAAAGTGATAGTAATGAGGACAAACTAAACCTCTTTAGCGTTTCCATTCTAAACCTTGAGTTTTAGCGTTTTCCATTCTAAACCTTTGAAGTACTTTCTCAATGTACTTCTCCTGTGACAACCATAATTTCTTGGCTCTTCGATCTTCATGCCAGGAATTTGCTTTGCTGGTCCCAAGTCTTTCATGGCAAAAGACTTAGTTAGCTGTTTCTTCAAGCTATTAATTCTGAACAACAGTCACCATATCAACCACATAGTGCAAAAACAATGTAATAATCATCAGAGAATTTCTTCATAGAAACATAGTGATCTGAAGTAGTCTTTCTGTAGACTTGCTTCCTCATAACAGACTCAAACTTCTTGTACCACTGTCTTAGTGTCTGCTTCAAGCCGTACGGGCTCTTCTTCAGTTTGCAAACACAATCCTCTTTTTCTACGAAACCCTCTAGCAGCTCCATGTATATTTCTTCTTCCAAATCTCCATTTAGGAAGGGAGTCTTTCCATCCATTTGCTCGATTTCCAGTTCAAAACTGGCAGCCATTCTGAGCACTGTTCGAATGGATGTCATTTTCACAACAGGTGAAAAGATCAAAATCAATACCCTTTCTTTGATTGAATCCTTTCACTCACAATCAGTCTAGCTTTGAATCGTGGTTGGGAGTTGTGTTCTTCCTGCTTTATCCTGAACACCCACTCGTTCTTCAAAGCTTTCTTGCCTTTGGGCAACTTCACCAACTCAAATGTCTCATTCTCATGCAAGGACTTCATTTCATCTTGCATGGCTTGAATCCAGTTCCTCTTGTGTTCATTTTTCATAGCTTCTTCAAAGATTTCAGGTTCTCCTCCATCAGTCGTTAGTACATACTCATTGACTGGATATCTAGTAATGGTTGTTGTGTTGAAACTACGGTGCTGCGTGGTTGAACATGAATCACCATAATCTCGATCATCTGGTTCATTCTGATTAGGAACTTCTGAATTTTCTAACTCTGGCACTTGTTCTTGTGGAACATTTTCTTCATCTCCAATTTGTCTGCTTTCTATTGGAGGGACTCCCCTGTATGTCTGTTGAGTCTTCATCAAATCTATTGGCACTCTGCTTTAATATCTTCAATAGTTTGATCTTCAACAAATACAGCATCACGATTTCTTATAATCGTCTTCTGGATTGGGTCATAAAACTTATAGCCAAATTGGTCTTAGCCATAGCCAATGAATACACACCATCTAGTCTTGACATCAAGCTTTGACCGTTCATCCTTCGGGATATGCACGAAGGCTTTGCAACTAAACACTCGCAAATGATCATAGGAAAACACTCCGCAAATGGAATCAATAGAAATCGAATCCTTTCCTAACCATACTCTCTTCTAGAGTGATCAGAGTCACTTGGTAGAGGGAACAAGAGTGAACGGGCGAAATACTGTAGTAAACGCTTTCGACCCTTAAAATGTTCTTAGATACGAGACTTGCCAATGTGAGAGGTAATACCATCTACTCCTCCCATCAAAGTTGTCTGGTTGTGCGATGCTGTCGCACCTCTAGTAAACTGTTCAGATTGGGCGGCGTCTTGGGAAGGTGTCGTTTGAAGTTCCGGAAGGCCATGGGCTCTTTGCAGAAGAGCTAATCAAAGTGGGCCCAGTGTAAGGTCTCCACTGATTGGTCTATCCCTGATCACTTTCAGGCTTCTGCCTGTTGTCTGTCCTCTGCAAATTCAGGTTTAAGAGACTTTAAACGTGTACACCCAGGGTCCTTCTAGATGTCATTGAACTAAATATCGAACAAAAATAATCGATTCCAACCATATGACATTGTTCAATGTCCAACCACAAAGTCCTGAATGATATACAGATTTAATGCCATTCTTCATATTTTGAGAAGCGAGGGGATAATCTTGAAAGCTACTCTATTTAGCTTCCCGCCAGTATAATCAGGACACTTGTCTAAGGTGAAAACTTCATCCAATTGCACGTAAGTACGTTCTTTCCACTTGCAAGAGGTTTGTTTTACTCATGTGGCGTAGTCGTTTATTGCCACTGAATATTCAACTGACTTGTCATTCCCGTTACACTTAAAGTATCTACCAGAGTTCGCATAGCAACACATAAATAGCTTTCGAGTCGTTGAGCTACCGAAACAAATAAGCCTTTGTTGAAGCATCCAATCTGACCATTTCTGAAGGGCTACAGAAACTGTCGATCATCAATCGTGAACCAACCGACGATGGATGCATGTGCTCAAAAGCCGCGATATCATCGTTCACAGTGCCTTCTCTTTCGTTAGTGTCAACTAAAACAGCAAGGGCAAATGCCAATTTTGATTACCATAAAGGGAGTGAATCCTCATTTCTCAGCATAATATGGTAATCGGATTCCCGCCATTTTAGAACTGAATCAGTGGTTTGCCTTGTCCAGTGTTTGGAATTGCAAAGAAAAAATCACACCAAAATAACTGTTATACATGAACAGGTAGTAATAGCGTAATAGTGACCATAATAGTAAATAGTATATGGTTCGTCTCGAATTAGGACCTGTATGCAGAATATAAGGTAACTGTAGCACGTGAATAGTCCTATGCGTGCATAGTTGTTGGGCTTACTTTGAAACAGTACTCGTTCACCATCAACTTTAAAGCTTTACTAATTTTACTAGTCACACTAAGAGGTCATTCCTGCCCAAACGTATCTTATTCAGAGCCGGGACAGACACAATAGACTCCCGTTGCTTAATTTTTCTCTTCGTTCATGGATCAGTTTATTTTATAAAACTATATCCACAGATCGCGGTGTAACCAAAGCTATCTGACCGGGCCTGGACCTGCCGAAACGTTCGTACGACCGACGCTCTGATACCAGGTTTTGGTTGTCATCAGCTCCCGATACGTGTTGGGCCCTTTCAACCAATTAAGAAGGAAAATTAAAACGCAGCGAAAAAAATAGAATGGATAGGTCACAGAAATTTGACGACGTGGTTCACCACCTCACTATTAGGGCACATTCGCACGAGACAAACTCCGATATAATTCTCACCTATTAAAACAAATATTGTACCGTACAACAAAGAGAGTAAAACAAAAAATGAGTGACACTCGAAAGTGTTTGTCCCAAAAAATACCACAAAAATAATTCCTCACTATTCGTTTTCCTCTCGCCTAATTTAGGAAAACGCCTTCCTAAAACGTAGTAAGCCTCTCATGACATTTTTTGTTTCTTCCTTCGTACTGTGTGTGTTGTGAGCGCATCTGCCTAGGCAAGTTTAACGCGTAGGAAACGCGTTAAATGAGTCCATGTCAACTCATTCAAGTTGCCACCGCCACTTTTAACCATTTTGTCAAATAAACGCCTTGCCAACCTTGATTGCATTCGTTTTCAAAATGTGTGTGGGTCCCACTTGAGTGGTCACCAGACACAAAACACTAGTACATTGGGCCGTATCACCTTGCATTAGTGCTAAATGATACCAAATTGAACGATGATTTTTATTTAGGCATTTCATTGATAATGGCGTTTAGTTATATGGTGAATAAAGTGTAGATAGGTTGGCCATTTCCCAAAATGGAAATGATCACACAGGTATATCTGTCAATTTGAATTTGGTATAGATCCTTGTGGATTTTGTGCAAGTAAATACTATTATGCCAATTGCCTTGAATAAGGTTTAGTAAATAAAGTGTAGCTGCAAAGTTTGGTTCGGTTGCAAAAAAATTTCTTGTTTATATTGAAGTCGCAAGTCATTCATAAACGTGGAATTCCAAGTATAGATTGTCTTAGAACTGAGTAACCAATAATTTTGGAGACCAAAACTGTAGCAATGCTTATGTTTGCTTCTTTAGGTATTTAAGACTAGGGCATATATTGTCATTTCAAAAAAGCTAATCTCACCTCCTCGTCTAACTTATATGATTTAACCGGTAGACCGTCATTGACGGAATCAAAGCCTTTTAAAATGAAAGACGGAGAACAGATGAGTGAGGGAATAAATTAAATATTAGTCATTAAATTGTCGAAAAAACTATTTAGATAATTAGTAGGTAAAACATTAGGATTATAGTGAATTGATTTTCCCATCTTATCTCAATAGTTAGTATATATAGTATATAATTATAATTCAAATGAAGGTTTTTGATCCTATAACACTTCTACTAAAATATCTTTCCTTAACTTTAGATACATATATACCATTTCATGTGCGAGACTAGAGAACTTTATAAATTATATCGTAATCATATTTAAGAATTAAACTGAAGGCCGTGCATATACCGCGTTATTTATTTGTCACATCTTATATATTATAGTTTTTTTAGAAATATGTAATTAGTGCATAGAATTGTTAAAATTTAAATCAATTGTTAAGAAATGAATTTAAAAAACTAAGAAGTTATTGTATTCGATTTATATGGAATGGAAATTGGTTACTAATTGAAATTAATGGACGGGTAATGGATACCAACTCATGACTAATCTTTAACTCCGGGTCCATTAGAATAAGATGAATAATAATAGGATGTCAAAGTGAATTATTAATGATAATTTGCGAATGAAATCATTAAAAAGATATAAATCTAGTTGGTTAATTTTAGAGAATTTGTGTTTTAGTTGGGCGATTCCTCAATTCCTGTGGTAATCACAACTAAATTAAAAAGAAAAGGAGAAATAGGTTTTCCACTACGTTATCACAAATAGGGCATGGCCGGTTCAGTGAACGCGCCGGTTCCCAAGTTCACGAAACCGCCGGTTCGGAGATGTTTAATAATTTTAAAACCGGAACCGACCTTTGAACCTGCCGGTTCCGTTCCGGCAGCGGTTCAAGCGACGGTTCGCGGCGAAACCGACGTTCAAATTACGGTTCGAATTGTTCGCGGCATTAACGCAAATTTTTAAAAAATAATAAAATTTTTGATTCGAATTCCATGAATAAATAACTAATTTTAAAAATGTTAAATTTTATTAACTAAAATGAATGTATTATAGATTTAAAAGAAAAACATCTATTAACTAATAGAACTATTATTAAGCAATTAAATTGTTCAACATTATTGCTAATTACTAATATAAAAACTATAAAATGGAATATAAAAATTGAATGGAATGATTTGGGAAAGTTAATTTAAATTTTCAAATACTTCAAGAAAAAAATTAATTAAGAAAATCAAATGAAGTAGAATTTATGAATGGAAGAAAGATTTGAGATTAGAGAAAGAATTTGGAATTGGATGTAAGAAAAATAAAAATAAACCAATAGATAACTTCAACAATTAAAGGAAAATAAAGGAATAGATAAGAAATAATGAACTATGGAAATTTGAGAAGAATTTTTGAATTGAGAATAAGAGAAGAGTTAGGATATAATTGATTGGTTGAAAGTGAAAAAAATCAATCAAGCTCATCATATTTTATACATGTGTCTCAATTTATTAGTTTTCCGAAATTGGTCCTTTATATAGATTTAGTAAAAATTACAGTTAAATAATGATTAAAAGAATAAAATTTATTTTAACCCAAAAAATAAATAAAAGAAAACATACTATCAATAGCTAAAAACTATCCGTTACACTAAGTTTTTTTGTAAACCACTTGAAAGTATTTTTTTTATATAAAATCAACTATTCGTGTACCATTTTATATAAATTAATTCAAAAAATGTGTATTTTTTCACAATTTTATTAATAACTCATATACCAATTTTACTTCTCTCACCATAAATCAAATCAACTACCAAATCAAAATCAATTGATATAGAATTTTTTTAATGAAAAATTTACAATTCTACAAATTTTTTGTGTATCCGTGTCGAACCGGACCGGGAACCTGCCCGGTTCACCGCCGGTTCCGGTCATATTTTAACATCCATGATGAGATCCTTAAACCGGCCCTTGAACCCGCCTGGTTCGCGGTCAAAATTAATGAAACCGCCGGTTTCGGTCCGGTTCCCCCGGTTCGTCTATAGACGGTTTATTCGGTTCCGATCGGTTCCGGTTAGAACGCGAACCGGTGCCATGCCTAATCACAAATAGATAGAACACACAAAAGAGACTCTCCTAGGAAAAAACTTTGATCTCTTCTCATTAACATCACAAAAGACCCGAAGGCTTTGTTTAGACTATGGACAATAAGGAGTGGTTCGCTTTGGTCGGATTGGCTCCTACGATTTGCAAAACTAAATAATACAAAACTAAAGTTGTTCATCAGCTGTGCTGATAAGACAGAGATAGTAATAATTCGACCCACCCACATTTACATATTAACTGTATGGGTATATGATCGAGGTTTTATTATTTAGATATTGGATATCAGAGTCTTGAAATGCCTGTGTTCTAATTTATGAATTAATGAATGAAATTCAAAACCAATGTTAAGCATACTTAGGTGTAAATCATGATTTATCTTGATCATTGAAGTTAAAGTTAATTAAATTAAAGTTAAAGTAGTAAAATTAAGTTAAGTCGAATAGTTGTCTCTTATAATCAAAAAAAAAAAAAAATTCAATGTGTGTCTCAAAGTTCTTTTTTGATTTGTTCTATCAAAAAGGAAAAGAAAAGAAAAGAAAAAAAAATATATTTCCATGTTTTTGTTTCTTTCAGAAGAATATCTTCTTCTTTTTGATAATGTTAAATTTGTTTCAACATTAATTAAGTGTGATAAAATAATAGTAAAAAAGGACATAAATGTAACTTTGTTGTGTGCGAACTATGTGCAGTGAAGCCCGTACTGGATTCATTCCTTTTTTTATGATTCTTTTCTTTTTAATTTTTATGTAATACTAATATAAAAAAAATAAAATAAAAAAGGGAATGGGTTGAATGTGTGCAAGACAAGGGCTGTGTTTGCCCTTCTGGTTCCCTTTGCAATTCTTTTTTTATATTATTTATGAATTTAAAAATAAAAAAAGTTTTTAGAGGGTTAAAGATTGGCGGCAAGTAGGGTTAATAAAAAGGATTTAGTTAATAATCTATTATCATATTTAGGAATCTGTTCCATTGACGCGATTCTCTATTATTTAACAGAATATCCATTAATTAGTATTATACATTATTTATTTTTAAAATTACGTACATGGATAGAATTCTGAATAACGTGAAAATTCATTTAACTCTTAAATTATATAATATATTTTATATAAATTGTTGAAATTATTTTTTAAATGGCATTAAAATGTGTGACAGTTTTTTTAAAAAATTTTTGCTTTTATTTCTCATGTGTTTAGAAAAATTGAATTAAATTTGTTTAATTCAAACACTTCTATATCTAATCGCGTTAATACCATATTAGGGACCCAAAAAATCCCAACCAAAATAGTCTGTGTTAACGGAATCAGACTTCTAAGTTAAATATAACAATATACTCTCTCTAGTTTGTTGCTTTTAATCTGGGCTTGCCAGAAACGCACTAGGGTTCCTAACACAGGCGAGAACTGCTACATGGCAGGAAGTCTGCGACACCTGCAAGCTCTTGATTGGCTAATTGAATTAATAAATTTTTTTATATTTTTTTTTGGGAGGCTCTGAAATTTTTTTTGCTTTTTTGATGCCTTAATTTGGGAATTATAGAAAATCTATTTAAATAAAGCTATTTTCTATCATATGGTGTTTTTTATTGATGAACAAAAAAATTGTCCATTTTATTTAAGAGGAATTGAGAGAAAATATTTTAGACCGCAGCACATATAAAAAAAAATTTCAATAAGAACATTTTTTTTGTACGTCTATTGCCTAATTGGGAGTGTTTATATATTTCGTTAAATCAAGTAAAAGATGCATAGTTGTATAGGTATATTTTGAATTAATTTGAAAATGTTTATTAATGTGGTTTATAGAAAAATTATAAAATGAGAACGTGGTAAGACCCAAAGGTGGCAAAGACTCCTGAGAAAAAAAAAAGTTGCTAGTCCGAAATGAGAAGGGAAGTGTACCAGAATTTAATTAAACCCAGTATCTATATCCCTCATGAGTCCCTAGAAATTTGATTGACTCCATATGGTACGAGTCTCATGAAGCAGTCCAGAAATTCATGGAGGAAAGCTTAAAAAAAGTCTTTGAAGTTATATGATGCTAGCACCTGTAATGTCATGCGCGTTTTAGCTGGAGAAGTTATGAATGTTATGGGAGGGGATAGAAATGGCAAATGATCATATCTGCAATTATTCGAAAGGTTTTAGAAACCTGGAATTCTATAGGATCGGAAGGTGTGTGTAAGAATATGACCACAATAGCCTTCAGCGTGGAGCTTCAATATGCAAGGCTTGCTAATAAGCACGCGCGCGCGCGAAGCGACACTTAAATGAAATTCCAGCAACTTCTAGAATTGTGAGATAAGTCTAATTCCTTTTCGGAAAACAAATTTCTAATACATCTGATACAAGTTTTCTGTTTTTTTGCAATCTATGATATGTCAAAATTTGGGTTAGTTATATAGTAATGGTTTTTAATAAATTGATCTGCTTTGAAAATGACTTTATAAAGAAAATGATAAGATTACAATTTATTCTAATTGTATAGTTTTGCAAAGAAACTTAGTTAAGGATATAATTTGCTATTTGAGCAATAATTATATTTTGCTAATTTTTTGCAAAATACTCTCCATGTTATTAATGTTGAACGATGAATT
>NW_023590667.1:0-27655 GCF_014843425.1 Jatropha curcas
CCTAAGAGAGATTGGATGAGATCCGTCCATGTCATGTTGCTTGAGATTAAGCTGTTTTTTCTAGTGGAAATGGTATGTGGAGATTTGTCAAATGGGATGCACGGACGCCCCATAGGGTCTCAGAAGGGCACCGTGATGAATCCCTAAGTTTCCTTTCTCATTTTTGGCGTGTTTTAACACATCGGCGGATAAGGCTTGCGTACAGATTTACTTTTAAATATTAAGTCTCACTTAGTACACTTCTATAACTATTACTATGTTCATTCGTAATCACCAAAAGTCAGATCGGCCAGACTGAGGTAAGTCACTGCCAGCAAACTCTTGGTACTTCTAGAATATTGCTCTTATGAGCGGTGTTTCCGGAATAAGATCTGGAAAACCCTGGGAGGATTAGACCCTGTCCTTATTATATAGAATTTGCTTATAACTAGGTCTATACATTTCTTCTAGTGGTTTATAGTCCATTTGAGGCTTGTGTATGGTTTTAATCGCTTTCCGATCTTGTACTTGAATTTTAATCTCCATTTGCCTTTGAGTAACATATTGGCTACCCTTAATGGTGAAAAGAAGGCTGTAAATATATGGTTAGAGAGATACATGCTAAAGCCAGGGCCTCATAAGAGCAATAAGAATAGAATCACTAAAGGCTATGCAAGACCGTTGCCAAACTGTAAAAGGAGAGGAGGCGGGTTGGTTATTCTAATCAACCTGGAGAATTGGGTTTTGAGGGTGACACATGAGAAGTAATGGAAGATGTCCCCAAACCAAAGGAAGGGAAGCTTGCTACCCCGAAGGCTCGATTGGTGGGCATCTATTTCAACGTGTTGGTAGAAAGGATACAATGACAATATGCCATAACCACAAAGATTTGAATCTAATAAACCAGAGTCCGCCACCGTATGGACGTGTCATACCTATACATTAATGTTTCTGACCTTTCCCATTTGATTATGTATTACAGATTTTGAAGGACAAATAATTTTAGAGGAAGTGAGAGGGAATTTGTATACAGAAATCAACAAGGGAGCTAAGGTGAAGGCATTACTCATAGCCTCCTACCTCTCGTGGAGAACCAATCAACAAAGAGCCTCGGCAACCCAAGCTAACGAGCAGGATTACCTTTGTAATGCAATTTGGCTCAAAGAAATCAAATCACATTAGAGCAATCAAAAATCATAATTATGTAAAATAGTGAGATCTGAACTAGGGAATGTGGTGAAAGGAAACGCCAAAAGCTTCTGGTTATGCAGTGCGGCTCTGAGGCGTTGGCAAAGGAGGCTGCCCATTGATGCATGTCTAATCCATGCGTTTATTAATACTTACGCGCAAATTATGGCAGGATGTTATTTTATTATGAGCTTAAGTAATGGGTGTGTAAGGCTCTGGCCCATTTGTCCTGTTTTGTTTAAAATTCTTTAGTGGACTTAACTTAATCCCTAGTGTATTAAGAGTGGTTGGAGCTTATTTTCCAGATGTGTGAGGCCACCCTAGATAGCTAATGTTTAAGTCAGGCTGTTTTTAATTAATAGGTCTTGGACTTGTATGTAATTTAGCCCCATTTGGGAACATCTAAAGGCTTTAGTGCTCTGAGAGCTAACCTTAAAGCTAATAGCTAAATTGAGGTTTAGCTTAGATATATTATATTGTGATGGTAAGAGCTGCAACGGCAAGCGCGGACTTTTGATTTATAATAGAACCGACAAACGTTGTTTTCTTTGTTCTTCAAGAACAAACCGTGTTCTTCATTCCTCGCATTGAACAGCTACCTTCGATATTTTCCCTTAGTAATTAAGGCGACTTTGAGGTGATGTCTACAAGATTAATTGCGCCAGCAAGATTTCAGAGTTGTTTTTTCAAGAGGTACTATGAAGGTAAGTTTTAGTCTGAGTCTTGTTACCTACAAGTTCCTTGATTTTTCTCCTCTATTCAATCGAGCGATACGCTTGTGGGGGAAATAAAGATAAGGGATTGACCCGGTGTCTACTAACTCGTGATTGCATGCTATTCCGCTAGATTCCTTGTTGGGATCCTTGTCAAGAGTACTTGGTTACATAGTGGGCTAGATACGTAATTTAATGTTACACCTAGCAACACCTGGGTTTGCAACTCTGTCGCAAGGTAGCACGCCCCCAATCCATGAAGCTCCTGCCGTCTCGAAGGGGACAAACACACATGTGATGATGTTAAAAAAGCAGCGGACGCACCCTGGTGCGCGAAAACTAGCACGCGACCAACCGTGCCTAAGCCATACCTGCCCTCTCGCGAAAGGAAGTCTCTACACTGAAGCATGGCCCCCGCTGCCAACTAGCAGCCCCAACAACATAAAAAAAGACCAGTGCACAGTCCTCTCCGTCTTCAAAACAGATGGAGAACGTAGCTTGGTGCAGGCACGCTATCATGCGTGGTCGAAATCAGAGGACCTTCAGAGAGCCTAAGACCCGGTAAGCACCCACCCCCCTCTGCTCTTCTCATTAAAAAGCTAGTTAGTTTATCGTTTTGAGTTGTTTGCATATGTGTAAAACGACGTGCGATTCTGGGTTGGGCGACCTTCTTATAATTTCGGCGACGCTTGTTATTTATGCCATTAATTTATTGTTTAAGATTTAAGTGCAATCTTTGTTGATTTGGATTAGATATCCAAACTTACCTTAAAAGTGTTAAAGAACTTTTCAGTTTTGGTTTAAGATTTGGCTAAAAGTCCCGTTATCTTGAGCTGATTAATTATGTCAGACTTAACTGAAGAGACTTAAATCCTGTCTAGAGGATCTGACTCTCTTTAGAAGTCTTGTAGTGATCTGAAAAATTAAGTTGTCTTATATTTCGCTGAATCGAGTTGTAAACATTTCATGTTAGATTTCAATAGAACTTAACCTTCTTATCGATGCTTTTGGCAGTGTCCTTAGCGCGTTGTAAGAGAGTACTGTGAGTTCGCATCTTCTAATGCAGCGAAGAATCAAGGTATAACTTATCAATTCTTTACTTGTGCCCGTTTATTCGTCAATGTCTTTTTTACACTATTCACTAATATACTGGTGTTTTCTTGCTTCTTTTGAAGCTTTAGGTGCCTAGTATGAGAAGGCGTGGTTTTAAAGTTATTCTGATCTTGGGGATCTCTTACCAAAAACTTGTCACTAGAGTTCATCGGAATTTATTCTGCCAATAAGGTTCACGCGTCAGAGGCCTTTAGCCGTACCCTTGGTGCGATGGGTGGTAGGATCGGCTAACTGCGATAGCCTCTGGGTCGATACCGATTCAAGGCGAATTTACTGTCTCGCTGAAAAAAGTAATCCTGATCTTTTACAACTTAATAATCATTAGTTTTAGGGCCTTATCGCCATGAATCCCGTCCGCTGAAGCCAAAGACAACGTTGATTGAGCTGACTTCTCACGTTGTTTTATCCTAGGATACTCCAGAGGCAGAATTTCTGGGGCTCGAATGTTGAAGAATCAGTGGTTCTATAGCCATAACTTTTTAAATGAAGATTAGTGAGATTATATAATTATCCATGAAAGAGTAAAAATGCTTGAGAGACAG
This sequence comes from Jatropha curcas, assembly GCF_014843425.1. The sequence goes on from NW_023590667.1 coordinate 3,536, forward strand.
AAGCAATATTGGAAACCCTCATGAAATGGCCATGAACCAAGCATATCGATACTGATTCAAGCAAATCTACCGATGTACATGGTATAAATGTATATGAAAACGTCTAAAAAGAATAAATATTTATTGCCGCTAGACAAAGCTAATGATCTTAATTTATTATATTATAAATTCTAATTTATATATTTTGTGTTTCTGAAAGTTTATAACTGAAAGGCTTATTGTGGCATTCGCGACTCTTCAAATTGTTCTTTTGATATTTGGTTTTTATAAATGAATCACTTAAATTAAGTGAATTGCCATTTTATTTGTAAACGGAATGATTGATGAATAATGGATTTCTAATATGGGTTGCTCTATGACGATCCTTGATAGCGACTTGCGATCTGATGTGATTTTATGTCTCATACGATATCGTGTACCAGGATGGCTTGCTGAGTATTACATTATTGAGAAAAGCTACCTCTAAAGAGTTTTTACTAAAGGAATTTCAATCAAGGAGGTGTACTTATCAAAGGAGTATGAGACGTCTGGATTAATTAGGGTATGATAGGACTCATTATCAGAGCAGAGTATTAAAGGTGGTTTCTGATGTCAAGCGTTGAAAGAGATGTGCGGAGTATCTTGGTATAAAAATAAAAAATATTTCTTAATCCATCAACTCCATATATTAGACATTCAAGTATTATTTTATAAATGATTTTTACATAGATGTCCTGGAAATGTGAGTGTGTGAGTTCACTGATGAGGAAGGGAGACCAGTGTTTTTAAAAATTGTAGAAAATAAATGAAGACTTCCTTTATTCTAAAAGTGCAACATCCCGTAGGTACAATAAAAAAACGCTAAACTACTAGTTTACTAGTCATATAACTTTGATATGAGATGACACTGTTTATATAAATTTCTATATTACAAGCACTAATAGGGTACTTCTATGCAACTTGAAGAAATTGCGACTGGAGTTGAAATATATATTTTTGCACTACGCTGATCCATGGTACGATAGCAAGTGAGTTTAGCTATAATCACATGTCAACCACAACCAACCCACTTTTCACATTGACTAGTAAAATGCAGGTGTTTTTCTGTTATCAATTCAGTGTATTTTAGATACTAGGTAAGGTCCTAAGTACTTATCTGGGAGTATAGTGATCGATTCGGTCATAGATTAAAGATTATTTAGTACTATTTCAGCCATGCGGATAAAATATAATTTGAACTCGGATAAAGAAAGAGACACATGTGTTTAATTGAGGAAAATTTTCAAACATGTAACAAAAGTACGTGGGTCAGTCTGATTCTTGGTTCTTCAAAGAGAAATTCTGACAGTAATGCTCTATTAAGATATTATTTCGCACGATGAGCTTCTCTCGGAAGGAAGGAATATATTAACAGAGGACAGAAAAATATATTTCTTGCTTCAACGCTTTTTCTTTTTGCATTGAGATCTTAGCAAAAAGAATGAGGATGAGCCGAGGTGGTTTTTTTTAACAAAATTCAACTCATCAACCGAGCGGGCATATTGTGATCTTAACTTCAATGGCAGAGGCACTTCTGTACGTGGGCTAGTGGAGGGCGGGATGAGCGCTTGGACGCGGTTTTCTGAGAGCGAAGCGCTTGAGTGGCAGAAATTGGAAATAGAAAGATTTCAATGTGTATTATTGGGTGCCTTGTGGTGAGGAGCTAGGAATTGAGGATGGTCAGGCTGCATAAGGCGATCTGTTTTCCGCACTCTAATCAGTGGTTTCTTCTCGCTACATGGGTTTTTGGTGGTTTGATGAAAGGGTTTTCATAATGGAAGGCAGATATTTTATCGGGTTGGTGGGTTGCGATGGTTGGTTCGGAGTAAAGATAATGGAGGTGCTTTCTTGTTTGCTTTTGACTATATGATTTGCTTATTAGGGCTATTTTATTGGGTGTGTTTTCTTAATTAAGTTGGTGTAAGGTGGAATACATTTATTCTTTTGTATAGACATGGTTATGTGTTATTATTTTGATTTATTGTGTGAAAGTCCTCATATACGATTTAGAATGTTGCTGTATTATTACACATATAACGGTCCATTCTTCCAGTTAGGATATATGTATATTAAAGGCGTAATGTTTTCCCTATGGGAACAGGTCCTGAATAGTATATATATTGTATTTTATTATATATTAGAGGAGCAAGTAAGTATATATAGTCGAGATGCTGGCTCATTAGTTTTCTATGTTCTTTATCATCTCTTAACTTCTTTTGCGCTTATGTGTGGTTTATTATTTTATTAAACACTAATATGTGATATGAGTTAGAGTTAAGTTGTCTAAATTTAAGTTAACCAATCGGCCTTATTATTTGTATGTATCAATTATTATTATTAATTAAATATTTTATGTCCACAATACAATGTTAAACAGCATCCAACCCAACAACGAAAGGAAATAAGAAAAGTCTTATTTAAATTATTTATTATTGGTGAGGTATATATGTAGGAGTTTGGACATTTTTAGAAGAATGTTGATACTCGCTATTTGCTCTTATTGTTGAACATACATTCTATTTTTTTTGCTATTTTTTTTTAGAAATTATGACACGTTTTATTTTTCCTTATATTATTTTTCTAGTTACTATTGTGAACTGATTCAAACGCTTATATGTTTTTTATATACTTTTCTATATTAATATCTATTATTAATATTAGTAATGAGTTTAAATTGATGAACTTTTGTCATTATTCTGATTTAAGTTACACAATTTATATAATTTTATATCAATGTACATGGTATTGTTTCGATTATATAATTTATATATATTTAATGGCCGATACTTAGAGTTCGTGCTATTTGCCAAATGGTTTTGAGGTTGTGTTGGTTTTGGTGGATTTCAATATGGTATATAATCACATCAAACTATAATTTTGATATGGCACCGCTCTGATGAGGTTAGTGTTATGTGTAGCGTTTCTAAGGGAATGTCGTTGTTATTTATATATGATATTTCATTATGATACTGTGCGACAGGATCTCTTCTGACCGGATCTCTTACTGTCTAATGTCTAAGTGATGTGTAAGAGAATCAGATAAGGCTGTGTGGGTTCGTTTAATTTGTTGGTTTGTAAAATATAAGTTAAAGTGATATTAGTCTAATAAATATGGAGCTTTATTTTGTTTTGGTTGAAAGGAGATCTGGGCTAAATTTCCTTTCCATTCTCTTGTGTCCTATGAGTTATATTTTTTTCGTTTTTTTCATTGTATTTAGTTAATCTTTTAGGGCTGCCGATTGTCATAGCCGAATATCTGGTATTTATTTGTCTATTTTCGGTTTGTTTAATTGAGTGTTTTATGAGTTAATTGATCGCCAATTAACCTTTCATCTAATTATTTTTAGTATGCTTAGGAGAGATTGGATAATAGATCGATATTTTTATATTCGCGATGGTAGGCTTGGAACATATCCCAGTTGTGCATTAATTGGTATGGAGAATTCTCATGCTATCTCAATCGACGCGGCAATTTGTCCATTTGGATATTTTACTTATTTAATTATTTTTTAACTCACAAAAGATCTTATATTAAGTTTTTATTTTCTATAGAGGTGTTTTTTTTTGTTTGTCAAAATGTGCATTTACAAGTCTAAGATTCTCTATATAGTATTCTTTACCTCTGCATTTAATATTTATGTATATTTGTAGCTTTACTAGTATGTTTGTCTGATCTCATTGTTTTCTTTTCAATTTAGATGTATCATGCTTAAGGCTGTACGTATTTTTGTCTATTTTATTTTTAATGTTTTCACCTGTTCATAACAATATGTCTTGTATCGTGTTCATTTATTAAGTATATTCTCTTACTTTAGCTTTCTATCTTTCTGTCTATTGCTATTTCTATTGTAAATTTCGTTTGTGGTACACATCTAAGTTGTATATTAATGAATTTATTCCTAACTATTAATCACTATTTCTTATAATTCTCTACTATTTTCTATTGCATTGTGTCTTCCTTGATACCACTTTTTTTATATAGATTATTTCTGGTTCTGCCAAAGCTTTGGATGATCTGTTTCTTCTCACTCCATCCTATATTTCATAAGCTTACCGGTTACCAATATTAATCTTGTCTTTTTCTTAGTTTTCACTGACGTATGTACTCTATTTAATCACTTTGTTGTGTAAATTTCCTTGACCTAACTCATATATAATAACACCTGATAGTCCAAATACTCACCTATTTGTCTCTTTAATATTATATGGTTATATCTATGATTTATTTATTTACGTATTAAAATGTGGATAAGTTTAACATGTAAAGAAAACTAAGCCACATTATTATTTCATATGTTTGACGCCACAAAGACAATTTTTGAGTGTTTTGAGTACACGTGTAGAACAACCATATATATTAACGTCACTATAATTTTGTGCCCACATCTGAGATTAATTTGCGGATTATAGGAACTAAGCATAATTAGGAGGCGATTAGAAATTGAATGGGAAATTAATAGCTCACTCATTGATTTATTCTCTGAATTGTTCGAGATAATATGTTACTGCTATTAGAATATATTCGTGTTCTTAGCTCTTGTGTGCCCGTATGAATCATTTAATATAAAGAGCCTTGATTATATATTTCTTCTTGATAGTATTTAGGCAGCCTACTACATTTGGCCAGATAACTCAAATAGTGCCAAGTGAGCATATTTTCTAATAGTATATAATTAAACTAATCCTCTACGGATGAATGAACTAAATAAATATAAACTTTCCATTCAGTATCACGAAAGTATCACTTTTTTTTATATAGAAGTTGCAAGTGAGCCGAGAGATAACTACCATGAATCTATGGCTAGTCGATATCATTATTAAGTATATTGAGAGCGAATTTGTTAAGCTTGACAATGTATTCAATCTGAGGATAGGAATTCCGAGGTATTTTGTTTTTTCGATTATAGATATGCGTTTAAATTGTGATTTTTTGAGACATTGCTTTATATTGTTTTTTATGAACAAAGTTGATTTTTTCGGCTAAGTCGTAGGGCGAATATATTCACAATATCTGAGGAGTAATTAAAATAGAGGAAAGAGAGAGTATCCGAGTATCCCACAATGGGATTGAGCCTTTATCAACGATACAACAACATTGAATGTAACACATATAAATTATTTAAAAATAAGACGATTTAATAGAGAGAATTGCTATAGGAGTTTTGATTTAATGTATTGTTAGTACATAGATTAAGATTTTTTGTAAATAGGTTAAAAAAATAAAGAGAATCAACGCACAGTTTCGGTGTAATAGATTAGATCAAGTTTATGGATATTGAGACTCTAGGTGATCACTCTGATATGTCATAATTCTTCAACATAGGCTATTACTATTGATTAGTATATTTTTTACTAGGATTATCAATTTTTAATTTGTTTAGAGAGTTGGTTGAGGGAGGATAAACTTACAGCTATATTATAACAGGGCTCTTTTGGCCGATATATTGTAGCGTATTCTAATCAAGTATAGAGTTTAACCTATCTTTCAATAAGTGGAAATCAAAACATAAAATTTGGAGATGCTTTGAGTTTTGTGTTGTTTTGGGTGAGTTCTGAATGAACGGCTAAGAAGTAACATTAACCTTATGGAAAACCCCCCCTTGAGGTCAAACGATAATAATGTTCCACGTCCAAGTGAGAATGTATTTATATATCTTAAGTTTGTCATATCAAAATCCTATTTCTTCACTGGGAGAAACTAAGAACCAGAATAGCGAGATTAATATGAAAGTTAAATCAAATCCACAGGGGGGCCCGAAATTAATCCTAGCCTGGAAGCTTTAAAGCAGCAATAATAAATATTAATAACACAAGAGGAAGAACAAGAAAAAAAACAAGACTACATTAGATATTATAGATAATTAAGGAATCGAAGTAATTAAGTTAACATATCCAAATCCCAGTATATAAAAAGATAAGAGAAAGTCTTAGCTGGTACCGATAAGAGTAAAGTTAAATAAACGTTCAGTCATACTTGAAAATCAATGCATCAATACTTAGAGATAACAATAAAAGAAAAAAAACAAGATGGAAGAGTTTAGAGATAAATAGACTGTAAATCAGGCTAGTAGTGTTGAGATGGGCTTGCCTTATTGAATGCTTGGGCACAAACATTGGAATGCCTTGAAGTCTTTGAGGAGAGAAAAAGAAAGAGAATTATGTATGAAAAAATAGCCACAAAAAAAAAACGAGATAATGCCAACAATGAAAAGTTCACCTCTAATTAATATAGAGCTCTGTGAAAAGGCAAATCTGACTAACCCGATTTAGGAAATACGAATCCTTATTAAATAGTGAGCAAATCCTCGTATAAAAGATCAGACTGTTTAGGCCTTGGATTTCTTCTTAATTGGGACTCTCTATATTCTCTCCAATAGGTCTAGGTCTTGTTTAAGGTACGTTTAGGAAATACTATGAGAGAAGCAGGGCCCCATGTAGGAAAGATTGATTTGACGTCTTTTAGTTCACAGCTAGTATCTGCCTCACGAAAGACACCGAGAGCGTGCCATGATGACATAAGCGGTGAGGAGCGTGATTATAAGTACTGACGTTTCGGACCGGATGGAGACACGGGGATGTGCTAGAGACAAGACACCCTGATGAAATCATTTGTGGCAAACACGAGGCGTGCCATACATAGCACAAGGCTAGGGCGAGCATTGTCCCTGTCCTCAAAAAAAACCCCAAGCTAGAATATTACAAAGGGCAGTGCTAGAAGGTGGAACAAAAACACGCGCCTGAAATTTCTTCTGGATCACAAGGCCGAGTGCCTTCTAAGCATAGCCTTAAGGGCGATGCTCAAACACTAACCTAGACTAACACTTAAATGTTACCCTATAGGTTTAAGCTACAGTAGTGCTTATCTTAGACACGGGCTTAGGTGTGGCTAGGAGGCTGAAGTATTTTGCCTTGTAATGTCTTTTTCTGAGTGCCAAAACAACTTGCAAAATTTCTCTCAGATTCAGCGGGAGTAATAAATGATAATCAAGGAAGCTCTAGAAACAAAAAAAAAAAGGAACAAAATTATAATAACTAAAAAATGAATTAAAGAAGCAAATCAGAAGTGATAAATTTACTAAAAAATCTAAATAAAAGACCTAATAATTATAAAACACTATAAAAATTAACAACCTTATCAATCTTCTGATCAAAAGAACATAGACAAGTAACCACAATTAGGAAACTCTTAAGCAAAAGTAATAAACGCACCTCTCAAAATTATCTTTTTTATATTTTATGCACCTTGCAGATTTATAACGAAACAAAAATAAGAACGCTAACAAGTACCATATAAAGATTAATTGGAGTACATAACATACTATTTTTCAACTTTGCTAATTAAAATACAACAAAATAATGAACTCATAAAGGAATACAGGTAACAGTGAAGGAGCTCTTAGAATAACAATATTAATATATTTTTTTTAAATGTCAAAAATAAGTTTTTCAAGAATAATATTGAATAATTAAAAAATAAATAAACTTCTGTTATCTTTCTATTTCTTTTTGGGTTCTTTCCACTCTAAATTTGTGACTTAATGGAATTTAGTGATTTTTCGATTCAAGCCATCCAACTCGATATAAGACCAATATAAATTTTATTTAAACATAATTTATCAGACTAATAAGTATGAATAGAATAAAAAAATTTAATATTTTTATATTATAAATTTAAATTTTCATTCAAATCTACTAATTAATAAGATTCTTTTAAAAAAAAAATAATTTTATATTTGTTTGTTATTTTAACCTAATAATATCGATAGAATATAAATCGTATTAAAATTTTAATTAATTTTTCCTTTTTTGAATTTTGAAAATATAAAACAATATAATAATTTACGGATCGACGATAAGTCAATTTGAAACACTTAATGAATAAATCTAAATTTAATAGTATCTAAACGAAATAGAATAAAAATAAAAGATAATCGCAATTCAAAATATAAATCTATAAATGTCAAATTCAGTATCAAAAAAAATTTTAAATCAACATAAATACAATAATAAATATTATCAAAATAATTTTCTTCTCTGTTTTAGTAATAAATGAAAATGAATAAAAAAAAATACATGATTAATAACAAATAACTAAAATAACATAACATAGTAGTAAAATAATTCATTATCATGACATTTCTCTATATAATGGTCACCGATAATATGTTCATCGATCATAATTCTCTTTATAAGATTTTATGATGTCACAAATGTGCTGCATAAGTTTAAAAAAGGCCTAGGCGGTTCATTGAATCAGTTGGTGCTCTGGTTTCATGAAATCGACGGTATTACAAATTATTTAAAAATGTTGAACTTGAAAATCGGCTCTCGAACCCCTGCCGATTCCGATTTCAGTGCAGATTCCTAATGAACCGACAGATTCCGATCAAACACAGATTATTCAGAAGATTAATATATGTTTTTTAATTATTTCAAAAAAAAAATCGATTCTACACGTCTACAAAAACATTCTTTACTTTCGAATATTAATATGAGTTTTAAAAAAACATTGGTAAAATTTTTTATTTTAAATAAAATTTTAGAAATACTCCATACTCATATAAAAATAAAATAAATAATACATTTATACAAAATAAATCAAGATAATTGATCAACTTTAATTTCAATGTTTATGTGTTATTATTTATAAATATTTAGAATTTTTAAATGCTTACAAAAGATATATAATATTTAAAACATATAGTATGCAAGTTTAAATGGGATAAAATAAAAGATTTTAAATTTAAACTAAACAGTTGTCTCTTTAATTTTACCATTTTAAACTTTTGTTTTCTTTTAAATGTAGTGTATTAAGAAAAAAAATCTTAAAAGTAAATATATATGTAGTAAAATATAATATTGAGACTGTTTAGAGATAATAATAAAAAATAGGTCAAGATGAATTATCAATTTATGAAAATAAAAAAAATTGAGAATTTTAAGTTCGACATCCGGATCGAAAAACCATCGGATTAACCACAAATGGTTCTGGGGACCGGTTCATATTCCAGTTTTTAATATCTCACATGAACACCATTCAAACCGGCTCTTGAACTGACGAGGTTATTCGGTTTACAAAACTTTGAACCAAATGGTTAACCAGTTCATCATAACAGTACCGATTCGATTCACCATTTGGTTCGAAGTATCAAAATGAACTGGTAACCAGCCTATAATACAAGAATTATCTTTAAGCAAAAAATTCATATTTTGTATTAAGTCACATATTTGTTTTAATTGTTCAAAATTCGAAATTCATAACAAGTAATGGTTATTACATATAAATAGTTTAATAGAAAATAATAACATAAGAATAAATAATATAATATTAACAAAATAAATATTTAAATTTCCGCGCAATCAGGTGCGGAAGTTTCTCAGCTAGTATATATATAAATAATATAATAAATAAGTCAAGATTTACATTTATTTACCTATTTTTGCTTATCACCCGCACACAAACACCAGAAGTCAAAATCCTTGTATATAACTAGATATAATTTTAAACGCTTAATTCCAAAAAGTTTTTAAAGAATTTTTCCGGGGTGCCCTCACAGAAGTAAAAAAAAATAAGGTAAGGTCAAGAAAAAGTTATATAGTTGATGTATTTTATACGTCAAGAATAAACGAAAATGTGAAGATTTTTATTTTAGTAAATTTAGGTATTAACTATGATTATTTTAGCGGCAAAAGGTGGAGCATAAACCCAGAAAATGGAAATTTAGAGGTGAATTTAGATTTACTTCCATTGTAAAATAACCCCTACATCAAATAACTAAATAAAGTTCGATAAACGCATGCCCTATCTATCCAACTTTAACTTTCTTCCCTTCTCCAATTATAGTTCATTTAGTGTTTCCTTCAATCCGTACTCACTCTATATCTGAAGGCAAGCAAAATTCACAGTTAAAGCTTTCTTCTGAAATTTCTTTTCGGAGTTTGCCTTTTTGATTTGAATAAAGCTTGATTTCCTTTATACTTTTCACTTTTTTTTTACCCCCGACCACCACATTTTCTAATAGTAAAAATAATGATATAGTCTATTTTAGGTTGAGAGAAGAGAGAGAGATTATACTCTCCATAAGGATACCTATTCAACTTAAAATTCACTAATTTAACAACGCATTTAACGTCGTATGGTATTTAAACACTATTACTAAAACTCCTTAATAAAAAAGGACGAACTTTTTTAAAGTAAGCCTTAAAGTCGGGATAGAATAAGGCATAATAGGCAAACACAAGAGTGTAGGACTAAAAATGTGGGTACTTTTTTATTTTTTTTTTTATCTCAAATCGTTTGTTGACGTATAATTTTATTTTGATTATTCTTCTTTTTAAATCAAAATATTATTAAGGATAGTTATAGGATTAAATTTGTCCTCCAGTTAAGTCGCATAGTTAAGATTTTAATAGATCCACAGAGTTCTTCGCACTTGTTGGATCAGTAATCAAGAAAAATTATTAATACGGCTGCTAATCATATACATCAAAGAATGTAAAAAATGAAAATATTAATTTTCAAATACCGTACAAAACTTCAGGGCTTTTGCTGCTATCGAATGGAATGAACTGTTAGTAATATAGCCTGGTGAGGGCCAAACCAAGTGAGCCTCAAAAACCATAGAACAACCATAGGTATTAAAAGAAAGAAGACCCAGAAAGAGAATGGCTTGGATAGTTAGGTGAATAGCGAAGAAAAAATGAAAATTGAGTTAATCTTAAATTAATTTTTAACTGACGATGCTCTAACGTAAAATTTATTTTAACTGACAATATAAGAGTGAATATAAAATTAAAAAGAATTTTCCAAGTAAACTTGCCCTTCCAAGTGCTAACAATATATAAAATTTTTTATTTCAGGAAGCACGGCATTAGGAAATATTAATATAATCAATGCAAAAGGTGCGGAATCCATTGGGTCATGATGATTAGTACAAATGAGCAGTTCGCTACAACAGCACAGTAAAAATAAGAAGATGGTTAAAGTACAAATTATATATTCTCATTACATGAGACCCTAAATCGACATCAGAACACAAACAAGCCCAAATCGCAAAAGAGAACAGCTCACATATTTTCCCTGTCAGCAAATTAATCATACTTCAACTAAGTTACCAGCTTACCAGAGAAAAGCCGCTTCACCAACCTCACACCTCCACCAACACACTACCCACCACCCAGAACCACCCCAGCCCCACACCCCCCACCCCACCCCGCCAGACGAACCTCTCTTGAAACCTAGAACCCCAATCCAGAAAAGTTCCAGTGTCAGTGCCACCAAACTTCCCCAAGCCACCAAGAGACAAAGGCTTCCTTGCCAAGCGTGGAGTATCTGGACTTTAGCAACCAAGGGAAACTGCCCGCAAACCTGGATCACACATCCATTAGCAGAAGAATCCCATCTGGAATTACTTGTCATAACCAGAAATCCTGCCTGTTCAATTTCCTATCCCCCACCCCCACCCCCACCCCCACCCCCAGACGAACCTCTCTTGAAGCCAGAACCCCATCCAGAATTCCCAGTGTCAGTGCCACCACTTCCCCAGCCACCAGGAAAGGCTTCCTTGCCAGGTGAGTTCTGGACTTTAGCACCAGGGAAACTGCCCCAACCTGGATCACCATCCTTAGCAGAAGAATCCCATCTGGAATTATTGTCATAACCAGAATCCTGCCTGTCATTTCCTCTGTTGTTATAAGAGCCTCGACCATGTCCTCTCCCACCGTATGGCCTTGGTAACCCACTCTGATGACTATCTCTACTACCTCCATTTCTATAATCATTCCGACCTATAAAATCAAACAGCCAACGGTAAGTTGCAATATTTTGATAGATAAAATTAGCACTTAATCCAGAAACCTTGTGACAGCTTGCATGAGGGGGATGGACTTAAAATTGCTTAGCGACCTAATGAGAGCTACAAATCTTGAATGGAAATAAAGAAAAGAAAACCACATGCAAGCACCAGCCAACCTAAGGCCAAGGCCATTAAGTTTCAAATTGTACCGTGATTTCCAGAACAAAAAGGATATTTTGGTTTTCATTCAACTAAACTGGAACACTTTGTGCGTTCATGTTTGAACTATGGAGTCCGGATTAAGGTGTTTTCAGGAACCAGAACAAAAGTGAGAGATCTCAAAAGCTATTACCTGTCCTGGAACCAGGGCCAGAAGAACGATCTCTATCAAAAGACTGGCTTCTCCATCCACCGTCATTTGTGGAACCACCCCAGCCACTACCCATGGATGACCCTGAAGAGCCCCCAGTAGCAGGGCTTCGCATTGGTACCATGGCAGCAACTGATCTAATGGATGGTGTCGATTCATGCACAGGATCATCAATGTGCCTCTGAAAATATGCCACAAGCCGATCAATGTCCTCAAACATCCTCTTCCGAAACTTGAATCCCTTAGGATATAGACCAACATATTCATGATGTGGATTTGTGCTCCTAATATATGTCAGAATGAATGTTCCTGGATGTTCGTGAGAAATTCCGAAAGAATAAACTATTCTTGTAGGATAATCCGATTTCTCAACCCTTAGTTGCTCATCAACTTCTGCTTTGGTTCCAGTTCTGAACTTGCGATAACTTAGCATTGCCTTTAGATGAGACACCAAGGGATCAACATAACGGTCCATTACCTACATTTTACAAGGCAGTAAACATAAATATATCAATTTAGATTCTGGGATCGCTTAAAATAATCTAGGATAAAAAAGATAAATTGCCCCAAGCTCTCAACTTGAAGAGCTGTGGAATAACAAACCATAATAGACACTAACCTCATCCAAATCCTCAAAAGTGTCATCCCCAATTTTCAGTGTCTTTCCAATTCGAAGTAAACTTGTAATATCCTTGTGTTCCTTTCCACCTTCAGATATGTCCTTGTGTGCATAAACTCCATCATAAACTTTAAGAGTCAGAGTTAAATATGATGGCCCACGAGAACTAGGACGAATGATACTTTCCCCAGGATCCTTGTCAGATAAGATCTGTTGACAATTTGAATTGGAAAAGCGACTTGGCAATCAGTTGAGTCATATGCAATTAAGAAATTTTTCAATGGATTTTTATGAAACTAAACAATCATTAATAAAAGAAATGCGAAAAACAAACCACTTGCCAAAAATCATTGGGACAATTTAAATACACAAGTTCATGCAAGACCCACATCCAAAATGTTACATCATAAGCAATTCGAAAATTCATAAATCAGAACAGTCTTAGACTTTCATCACATTCTAATAAGAGGTTCAACTAAAATTACGGATTTAAGAGCAGCAATCTGCTTCCTAAAATATCAGTGTGAAAAACGCAAGCTCAAAGCTGAAGTTCATACCTGTAATGGAAAATTATTTAAAAAAAAACTGGTTAAGGAAAAGGATTTGATGATGAGCTCGAAGAGAGTTGTCAACATTAGTATATTGATCCAGTCAGCTTTTGCTTCTCATTGTCATTACTCAACAGAGGGCTTGAGAACTATATAAATATATATCGAACAGAAATCTCTAACTCAAGCCTGATATTGTGTAACTAGAAGTCCATAACATCTGGTATTTCATCAGCTCATCATTTACTGTGTCATGGTTGGAAACAAGTTCAAGTATATAAACAAAAAGCACCTAAAATTCTTCTGAAAAGAGTATTTAGTTGAACTTTTCTTTTATTCAGTAGATAGGATGCAAAAATGTCTTGCCCTGTGGAGTAAAATTATAGAGCACCACCATAGTATAAAGCATGAAGAGTGAGGAACTAAACTGCCAAGAATAAAATCAACATTTTTGGGGCTCAACTAAATTTGTGCAAGGTGGTCTTTATGAAATTCTGGAATCCTAACCAGAGAAAAAAATTCAAATTTAATTCAATCTACCAAAACTACAACTAAATTTAGCAAGCATGAAGTGTCAGCAAGATACCTCCATTGCTTCATCAGCTGTTATATTCTGGAAGCGAGGATGAACTATCATCCTTGGCTTGAAGTGTTTCTTCGCAAGCTCCTTCTCTTTACGAGCCTTTTCTTGCTCACTTTGAATAGTACTGCGATCTTCACGATAATATGGATCAAGGTTTCGGATTTGCTGATACCTGTCATTCCTCATCTCACTGTCTCTACAAACTAGGAACACCTGATATCTATTCTTTTGAATGGATTTGATCTTGCAGGTGAGTATGTCACCTTCATGCAGCCTATCAGACAGCTCAGATATGTCTCTCCAATCATCTGCATAGTCTTCCCTTGAAAGCATTCCAGTCAGTCCAGATTCCAGTGCACATGTTGCCCTTAGACCTTGCACCCTGCGGACAGTGGCCTGAACTATTCTTCCTTCAGCAAGCGTATCCTCAGTTTCACCAGAAATCATATAGAACTCCTCATCTTGACTAGGTTCTTTATACGGTTTACGCCAGTCCTGAAAACCATGTATCAACTCCCCTTTTATATCCTTGAAAGTCTCCTTCTTGTTCTCGCGCTTCTTATCTTTGAGATACACATTAAGATCGATTGTTTTCAATAAACTAGGTCGGTCTCTAACATGCTCTATTGCCATTTCCAGCGCCTCATCATCATCATTTGCGTCACCATTATCCATTTCATAAACATCTTTAGCCATCTCTTGAGCCAGACCATAAGATTCTGGATGTATTCTTGTATCATCTAACAAATCAATGAATTGGCTACTGCTAGCAGCCAACCCACTACGCCGGACACGTAAAAAGCCAACTGCATTTACAAACACCTTTTTACCAAGTCCATGGACCGTCACAAAGTCTTTTCGAGTGAAAATTGCTCCAGCCCTCACCAGAGACCTCTGCAAGGATGCTGCCTTTCTAGGCCCCAGCCCAGAAATGAATTGTAAAGGGGCAAATAACCATTCATGGCTGGTAGCCATATTAATGTCAAGGCCCACCTGATTTGTGACATCTACCATAACCTGTTCAACCATTGCATATTTCTCATCAGGAGTAAGAAAGTTCTCCAAGGGGCTGAGCTTCCAAGACAAAATCTCCCTTGCTGGTCCACAAAGGGTTGCAACCATTGCCAATGGATTCTGTAGATAACGGCCAAGAGCAGCAGCCCGCCTAACAATGCCTAATAAACATGACAAGGCCCAGTTCAAAAAAGAGCATTGTGTAAGTCAATGCCACCATGGACACAATTAAAAGGCACTTCCACTTATATTAGTTTTTTTTTTTTTTTCCGCCGGGGGGGGGGACATAGAATTTTACCTGGCTGCCCAGCTAGTTGGTCGGAAGAAATCCGAGAATTTTCATAAAGGCGTGATAGAGACTCATCACCATATACAATGCTTAATTCATCCATCTCATGTCCAACATCTCTAGGATTTTCCTCCACCATCTTAAAGATAATCTGATTAAGGCGGACTACAATAAATTAGTACAAGAAAGAATGAGCAAAACAAGAATCTTTGTTAAAATACAAACTACATGTACAAAATAAAAAAAGCTTTGTAAGAGACCCATAGACCATAGAGCTAAAAACTAAAGCTCTTTAATGACCTAGAATTTCAATATAAGATGGCTCTCAAAGAAATATAATTGCAAACTGAATAAATCATACCAGCAAATTAGCAGAATCAACAATGCCAACAAAATCACTAGCAGTCTAGCTCTATCAGGCATCACCACGTCACATGACTAAAGATAAAAATGCGCTAGCCGCATTCAAGTTCCAGAAATAACATTAGAAAAATGGACGACCGAAATATAGAAAATATGTATTATGCCATATAGGAAAAGGAAATCAAGTAATTCCTCTTATAACTTTGAAAGTATTGATAGATACTATTGAGAAGCAAATGTTCTAAATAAATAAATGGAGTTACTTAAGGCATATCATCTAGAATTAATTACTGTTTTCAGGTATTTTAAGGATGAATGGAATGGTTTTGAAAGGACAAGCTGAAGCGATGAAATTCCATTATCATCACAATTCATGGCATCTCAAAGAGCAAAACGTAGTAATCAGAGAATTGAGTTTGAATTAGTCAAGAATGAGTTTCACAATTGTTACCTCGTAAATATCATCCCTCAGCTTTACACAAGACAAGTTCACAGCTCCTAGAACAACTACATGCGGTTGGTGATCCGTCATGAACTTCAAAACAAGTTGCTGGTCCCTTTTCTTCTGTTGCTGGTCATTGATGTTTTGAGATCTCGAGGAAAGAGACCCAGCGTAAAGTACATCTAGTACCTCCCCTGACGAATCTAACATAACAAAAGTCGTGGCTGGCTTCCCAGGGCCCCAACAGCATGCCATGACCCGTGGTGCAGCTTCATCATCTGGAGAAACATCAGTTTCTTTCCGTTGATATGGACTCACAGAAACTTTATTCCACAAAACCTTCCCGTATTCCCAAATCAACCAGTTTTTTGCTCTACTTGTCAATAAGGATCTTGCTTCTTTCTCCATTGAAGGTAACAAAAAAATTTGCAGTGCATCCTTCAGTATCAATGTCCTCTGCTCGTTCCAGAGCTGAGCAGATTTACTAACACCATCACTGAGATAATGCTCATCAAATTCACCAATCAATTTATTCATATATTTTTCAGGAAGCTTAAATGTTACTTGAAGAAGCTTCTCCTCTTCAGCCTTTTGGATTAGAAGCCATTGAGCATCCTCAAATTTGTTCATTGGCTTTTCACGTAACCACTTCACACCTGCAAATTGATGAAAAGAATCTATTGCAGCATTTCCATCTGGAGTTGGGGTTGTGGATACCACAGCATTTTCCATATACATAGCGCGAACATATTTCCTAATACTTGGCTCACAACTTATCTCAACCGCAGCCTAAAAAACAAAACATAAACAACAAAATGTAAACAACGAAAAAAAGCATCACCATGATCTTGTGAACAAGCACCATGCAGACAATCTTTTAGCTGTAGCAGATACAGACAACAAGAACATAAATTCATACCATGTGTCTAGCCCCTTTAAGAACTGCTTGGGGAGTTTCAAACATTGCACATGTAAAGTTCGATGCAATCTCCTCTGGTGTTTCCTTAGCATTTTCCCATATGTACCCCTACAATAACATGCAACAACAAAATTATTAAATCTCCATAAAGCGCATTAAAATTATTAAATCTCCATAAGGCACAACAACAACTATAGACTAGGCAAACTCACAATCTTTTCTAAGGACAAAGACATTCCAAGTTGCTCAGCACTGCACCCAAACTTGTTTGCAACTTCCCATAGTCCAGCCTTACTACAGACACTATATAGTGATTTCCTCTTGGGCCTCTTATACTGTCCTTCATCAACACCCACCTCACCAGGAGGGAAATGCAAGTTAAACTTTGCATCAACATCATCAATCTCTCTTTCCGACTCTGCAGCCTTGAGAGACTTAAGAATTGAATCAAAAAGTTGTTGATTTAAATTGAGTCTCGTCTCATCATATATCCGACGGGATTCTTCTTCAAATCGTTTATTATAGTAAGAATAGAGAGCAGTCTTTCGTTTTTGAAGAAGTAACCACTTTTTATCCAAGTCCTGAATTCCCCAAAGCACCTATATAGAAGCACATTAGCTGTTAGATCCTATAACTTCCCTTCGATTTCTTAACATGCAAGCTTCATATTGAAACACCACCCCCCCCCCCTTTTTTCCTTTCCCTTTCAAAAAAAAAAAAAAGGGAAAAAGAGCAAGCTTTCATCATGTAGAATATAACAAGTTGCCAGGCAATTGCAAATTCATTACCTTGTGCCACTTCAGCATAGAATTGCAGTCAGATTTGTCATGGTTCTCATCATCACCATCTTGTGGCTCAGGATCTTTCAGCAGACTTGAACACTCCTCCTTCCGATACATAGCAATGAATGGAACCTGAACGACAGAACAAAACAATAACAGAATAAGATAAAAATTATTCAAAAACCAAGAAGTTTGCCAATGCATGAATCTTTAAGTACTTACGTCTAACTTCTGCACATGGTGCAACTCTAAAAATCGGCTAATGTCGTCCCTGTTTAAAGGACCATCATCCTGCTCTTCTTCACTCAACTCGGCTCTTCTTTGGCGAAAGAAAGGTAACATACCACTAGCAAGCTGATTATATATCCAGTTGCTCTCATCTGATATACTGTCATCATCTGTTGGAGGAGGACCAGTGCTCTCCTCAGAGATCTACAAAATGAAAGGCAACTGATGCAACACAAAAACACCCAAAGGAAAAGAAAGCTAAGATAGAAGTATATATTTCCAGAAATAGAAATGTTGGAAAACCTGCATTCTTTCTGGAATATCAGTCACCCGAATTTGCTCATCTTTCTCAGTCATATATTTCTCCGAGAGAACAGTTGGTTCAAATTCCCTATCCAATCTAGTTTCCTTCCATTCACTAGATTCTAACTCTTGTTTGCGTCGGAGTAAGAAGTCATCAACATCACCAAATAGTTCCTGAGCTTCCTGTATAGCAGAAGATGTAACTCCTGGTGCCTGCCTAGATTTCTTTCTCTTGAGTTTTTTCCGTCTAAATAATAAGGACATTAATTAATACACTTCCTATGTAGAATAGACCAGAACATGCAAATTGGCCTCAGAAATCCTACCTCATTGGAGCTCCATTCTCATCAACTTCTTCATCCACAATAAAGTCTGCCATTTCATCCTCCTCGCCAATGTCTCCATCCTCTTCCTCTTCTGCCTGCTCCTCTTCAGCAATATCCTCAAGAGGTACTCCTGATATCATAATAATTACTTTTCCACAAACTAAATCTACAAAGTAATAGTACTGAATAACAAAAGCAAGACATATAATGGAGTAACGAGATTTTGTCCAGAAATATAAGCTAGTTAGTAAAGTTTAATGCTTATGTAATTTAATTGTATTTCGTCAATAACTTCCATATTTTGCATGTTAGTGTGGTTAGGTGACAGGTATGAGATTTAGATGGAGCGTTTTAGCCATCTGGGTGGTGCTTAGTTAATGTGCAGAGCATAAGAACGGCTAGGAAGACCATAATCTACTTCTGCAAAAAAAAAGCTCTAGTTATATCTCCATATATATTAAATTCAATGAGGAACACGGCCTAAGAGGTTCAAATTCCAGAATCTCTGTTTTTGTGCTTATGCTGTATTAGTGTTATCTCTGCCCCACAATTTATTAGCATGTATCAAAGCTCCCTTGATCTTAAGGGACTGTTTTAAAATAAAAAAAATAAAAAAAAAAAGAGTATCAATCAGTTCTTTTTTATCCAAAACCAAAAATACTTTCAATAACATTCTCCATTTTTCTTTAGTTTTTCTCAATAGTTTCATTACAGAAAACCAACAAACGGCAGCTACTGCTTCACTTCCAGCGCGTCCAATATTCAATGGCAAGAACTACAACTTTTGGTCTTCGAATATGAAACTTTTCTTATGGCCTATGATCTATGGGAGACAACAGAGTAGGGCAATGAATCAACACCACTCACAGAATATGCTAGAGCCGCACAAAAGAATCAACCAAAAATTTCCAAGCTATCTCATTTCTTCATTCAGTAATAGATGGTTCCATTTTTGCAAGGATAATGGAGGCAACAACATAATCAGCTCGGGTATTTTTCAAGGACTTTCAAGGCTAGGAAAAGGTAAAGCCTGTTAAATTGTTAAATTTGAGAAGAGTATGAGATGCTAAAATGAAAGAATGGGAGGCTGTGAGAGTTCAAAGCTCCTCGCAGTGGTGGATCAAATGAAAATTTATGGAAGTACTGATAAGTTTGCCTAACGTTGAGTCAAAAGTTGCACTAATTGAGGAATCAAAAAGAGAGGTAAGCTTCCTGCCAATGAAGTTATCGGATCTCTACAAACTCCGTAAAAAAATTGGATCTCAAACCCATATTTCTGCTAAAAAGTTCTTTACAAGCAAAGGTCAATTTCAAAAAGTTATCATCAAAGGAAAGCAAGAAAGCAGCTGCTAGAAAAGTGTCCACCTTGTGGACTTTGGAAGAAAATCAGACATGAAGAAAAAGATTGCTGGCACAAGGGAAAGCTACAATGCCATAGATTTACGAGATTTGGGCATATTGGAAAGACTTGTAGAGTTAAAGAAGAAAACAAAGCAAATACGGCACGAGATCAAGAAGAATATTTGTTTTGAAAAGCAAAAGGTAGCTGGTGAGAAGGCAAAAATGGTGAAATGTTCACCAAATAATCAAAACAAGAATCATAGAGAGAAGAACTCCAAGATATCCAAAATTTAGGAGAGATGTACTCCTAAAAAAATTAAGAGCTGGAGAGATGTGCTCCAAGAATGCTCCAAAATGAAAAAGGACTTCAAATCCACAACAAAAATCTCAAGGAAGAGTTTGGAGTAATAAGGTTTTTGTTTAGAAATATAAGCTTAGATTAGTTAAAGTGCAATTTTTTAATGTAATTGAGTTAAGTAATATTTTGTTAAAAGTTTGCAATATATACCAATAACGTCTATATAAAATATTAAAAAGGTCATACGTTCTTGATTTTTTTTTTTCTTTTTCTGCAGAGATTTAACTGCCTCTATTTTGCATGTTAGTCCATGGGCTTTAGATTGAGTATTTTAGTCAGCTTAGTTAAGGTGCACATGTAAGCATAATTAGAAACGACAAATTACTTATGTAAACAAAATCCTCTAGTTATACAAAATCAATGAGAAACACAGCAAAGAAGTTATACAAAATCGATTAGTGTTATATTTGTCCTACCACTTCTCAACAATACATACCTTCATCATCACCAAACAAGCTGCGCTTAAGTTTCTCCTCAGCAGTACGCCCACTTTTACCACTTCCATCAAACTCCTCATCAGAAAGCCCGAAGCGCTCTTCATCAGAATCTCTTTGAGCCTTTTTTAACCTCTTGAACTTTTTACTATCCTGAAACAAATTTCAAACAGAGGGAGAAGCGAATTACTAGAAGAAGCAATAAACTAAGTAGCAATATCAGAGAGAGAAGGAAGTGACATGTCCAAACCTTCGGTCGGTGGTGGAAAGCATTATTGTCTCGAAGGAGTTCATAATCATCTTCATCGAGGACATCCTCAGACTCTCTGGGAATGTTGAAATAAGCATCATTTAGAACCAGAATAACACATGTTTAATGTCATGTGACTTGCAATAGCTACTACCAAAAACCTTCCCAAGCACACACATCAAAAATAAATAAACAAATACTTCATTTTCCTTGCTCTAAAGTCACAATTTTCCACAAATGAATAGTCTATCAAGTTACCAACCTTTTTTTCTTTTTCTTCCTTTTCTTGTGCCTTTCTTCATCACTGTCAGCCCTCTCTTCTTCTTCATCTACTTCTTCCTCTTCAACATCATCAACTATAAAATCATCCTTTTCATATTCGTCCTGTCCTTCTTCTGCACAAACAACAATTATATTACATAGGCCAAAAGAAACAAACTGAAGAACCTCCAGTAGACAAGGGGGAAAAATGTGAGTTCCACTACCAGAGCAGAGAAAAAAAGCACAATTTAACAAATAATGGCCAGTACTTCAGGGGAGCAAAGCTAGAGGATGAAAAAAAAACGAAGGCCATGAGACTTATCCTAAGATAAAAAACATAGATAAAAAAATCAAAAAGTTTCCACCCTCGAATGTCATGAGTATCATAAACAGGAGACCAAAACGATTACTCTAAGTAGTTAAGTAACCTTCCAATCTAAAATACTTAAAAACTTGAAATTATTTTTTCTCCTATGCCAATCTCACCCGTGCTGAATAAACCTTACAGTCAGTCAAGTAATTTTCCATGGAAACAAACAGAAACTAAGTCTAAAACCATAATCGAGTCAACAGTCTATCCGCCCATTAAGAATCAGCGAAATCAAAGTTCAGCATATAAATCGAAAAAAAAAAATTTCAAATTTATCTCATACCGTCCTCCTCATCATCTTCACCATCGTCAATCGCATCAGCGTCTACAGGTTCTCTCTCCTCGTCTTCAAGCTCGACCTCATCTGAAAAATAAACAAGAGGATAAAAGTATGTGAAAATTAGACGGCATTCATTCCTAAGGTGAAAAGTAAGAAATTTAGGGTTATATGCATGAAAGGGAGTTTCATTCGTTACCTTCTTCATCAGAGACTACGTTTTTGCCCATAGTTGATGTTGAACAGATAAATACTTGTGTTTGTTTGAGCCTACTGTATCTTTGATTTGCCCCAAGCCTTATATGTCAGTTTACAGGGAACACCAACTCGCAATGAGTGACGACTGACAAGGTATCAAAATGGTTCAACTAGGGATTTCAAGAGGGCTATGGTTCAGGGTTTTCGAAGAAAGAGGGAGAGGGAAAACGTCGGATAGATTCAATGTGAGGAGAGAGAATATAACAAGATTTAAACCAAAAGATAAGTTTTAACTTGGAAAAAGCTATTCTGGAATTTGAGAGGGTGTTAGCCGTTAGGGTTATTTTGATTTAGCACTTGACGGTGGCAGGGGACTGCTCGATCGATGCCTGGTTTGCTCTTTTTGTAGCTATTTATGAGTTACGAGGTTGATGTCCTTTTCAGGAAATTGATTTTCGTTTTTTTACTGCATTTCTTTATAAGGGTTATGGTTATTTTTGTTAGGTACCTTTTAGGTTTTTTTTTTTTTTTTTCCTTCGCAGGTAATAATAGAACTTGTACTAACTAGAATCAACAAAAACAGCATCAGGGGCAGTATTCTACTCCCGAAGATTGAAGATCCACGCGGAATAGACATGAATTGAAAGTAAATATAAGGATGAGCATTCCGTTCGACAAATTCGATCAATTCAATTAATACGAATAATTCGGCCAATTTGATTCAATGAATAAATATTCGATTAAAATTTAGTTAAAGAAAATTAAAATTTCGGTAATCCGTTAAAAGTACAGTTAAAAATTAATTTGACTGAATTAATTAAATTAATCGATTTTCAAAACTACGTCTTTTTATTAACAGTATGTTTGGAAAGGGATGAAAGAAAATAAAGGAGGAAGGAAAATAATAAAGGAAAATAAAAGAGAATTATATTATTTTATTTCCTTCGTTATTTCCCCTCAATGTTTGGTTGGGAGAAAAATATAAGGGAGGAAAGAAAATGTTAGTATTGAAAAATTTATCAATTTATCCTTCATTATAGTTTTTTTTTTTTTTTTTTTTTTAAAGATCTCTTCTCTTTGTTAGTTACCTTTCTCAACCATAATAAGTCTTCCTCTCATCTCTCACTTTTTTTGCAAATCATTTCTCTTCTCCTGCAAATATATACCCTCTCAGTCACAACTTTATGACAAATCTTAATCAATATTTTCTCAGATCATTCAAGAAACTATAAATAACATCATCCCCACTTTTTCACCACTGGTTGTAATTGTTCCATTCTCATCTCTCCCTTCACGGCAAAGCCTTAAAAAATTCATGTGATGCTATCAATTGAAATTTGCCGGTCTTTTTTTTAGTAATATTTTATTTATTTGTTTATTGTTATTTATAGAGGAAAAGGAATAATGGGTGAAGGTGAAAGGAGATTTTAATTTTTGTTTATATAGTAACTCTTTTAGTTTAATAAAAATGATCTGCAATTATAAATTGAATTTGAGAAAGAATCCACAGTAATTACTTAAATTTGGTAAAGGATATGTAGTAATCAAGTTATGGTATTATTGTAATTTCATTGAACAATGAAAATTTCTCTGCAAAATAGTTTATTTGCTCTCTGATTCGAAGAGATTACCTTTAAGTGGGCTCGGGTGAAAAATACAACTTATTTTCTTCCATTAATATTTTCCATAGCTTTCCCAAACAGGTGAAAGTAATTTTCTCTTGCTATTTTTCATCCTCGTTTTCGTTCCTCCCATATAATCCTCTCTCCCAAACAAAGTGTAAGTAAATAATAAATTAAAAACTGAAAATATTTTAGTTTTTATTTTGATTAAGTAATGATTAATAACTTCGGTTAATTTTTATTTCAGTTAAGTCGATTAATTATAAATTTCGATTAAATTCGATCAATTAATTAAGTTTTCATTTTCTTTAATTTCGGTTTGGTTAATGATCAAAATTAATTTGGCTAAAATGATTCAGTTAAGTTTGCTAAAAAAAATAATTCGGTTACGTCAAAAAAATTTCAGTTAA
>NW_023590668.1:0-29208 GCF_014843425.1 Jatropha curcas
TTTCCACAACAACATTGCTGGCCCATACAAATCATTATCAATAGAGTAATAGATTCTATCCAGTTGAGACCCCATTGCTTTCCCATTGGGTCATTAATCGCAAACTTAGGAAGAATTCAGTCTGCATGCTCTAGTTACCCTGGCAATGTGTTTTACGGCTTTGAAGTGGTAATCAGTCGGATCCTAGATCTCGATAAAGCTGATATAACAAATAGACTTTTTCTTTCCTATTGTTATAGGGAAGGCGAAACCACTTCACCATAAACCCACCTTTCCTCGAACCTTATCCATCTGAGCTCTCCGCGAATAAGGACTTTATAATGTTATCATATTGCGTTCCTCCAATACTATTTTATGGATGTAAGATAATTATTTAAATGCAAAAACCCCACTTCCAGGCATTTAAGCTCGTCCAATGCCAATCTAATTTTCTCAAAGCAAAACGTTGGAAAGCTCTTACCTAGTTCCAAGCCACCTAAGAGTCTTTCATGAGAAAGTGGTGACCACCAAATGAAACCGAAAGGCTAATAAAATAAATGAAGTGGGTGCACTACCGAGTTTAGAAATTGGAGACTCAGTCCGAACGTCCGGAAAGATCTCAAAAATTCTTCAAACCTTTCGCGGGCATTGTTATAATTAAATTTATTGACCACAACCAAACAAGATCACACATAGGTTTAGATTAACTGTGATATGCTACCCATTCCGGCGGGTTAAAATGTCCCCTTAATGCAGATGATAGGGTTTTGGCGGCACACGACCATCAGTAACTAGGACGACATGGTTGGTGTGACCAAGGGATTGAAGGAAACGAGATGACGTACATTAGGAGTAGCGAAAGACAGATGCATGCCTTTGAGCCAATAGAGCATCCACGCAATTAAAACTCTCCATACCACCAATTGCCGCACGTACGACATCAATTTGAGGCGTATAAATACATCTCAATAACTAATTAGAACATCACTTCTGTGACCAAGTTGTCCACTGTTTAAGTTCCTTTGCCACAACGTTTGTTAAATGAGGAGCGACATTGTTAACCTCACCGGGTTTTACTAGGCCCATACTACATCTTTTTGTTAGTGGCCAGAGGGGACCGAAAAATATCGGCTTCTTCTATCACCCAAT
The DNA here is from genome assembly GCF_014843425.1 of Jatropha curcas. The sequence continues at coordinate 1,129 of NW_023590668.1, forward strand.
GGTTTATATAGCCCGTAATAGGGAGACTGCTCTTACGTTACTTGTAAAATGGTATGCCTATTCTCTCGACAATAAGTGCCTTTTTTTCTTTATCCGCGTGTCTCTTCCTCCTATTATAACAGAGAGATGGAACTGGAGGCAGAACATAGTCCGAGGTACGTGCTGGAGAAATAACTCATACTATAAACTGCTATTTATGGCTACCGGGGGCGACTCCCTGATCTTCCTTCACGTTACGACATGGTTGAAATGTATAACGGATACCTGACGCCAAATTGCCGAAATAGCTGTCATGGGAAAGAGTAACGCCTCCCAGTCTAAATCAAATTTAATCATTTCAGTTCTCTATCAAAGTGCGGTAAAATCAGGGTGGACAAATAAAAGTAATATTATAATATTAAAATCACACATGAGACCTTAGTGGCAAGTAAGGATTATCACACAAATACTACAATAAAGGAATAGATTGTTATATGACGAAGGACGGGTTTTTTAGACATCATTCATACTTTATAGTTTGACAGCCTCAAATTTTATATAGACCTTTTTGAAGCTGTTTCCTCCTTTCCGGTAAAATCTCAATCAAAGCAATCATGAACACGTAACACGTATTATATCTTCTCAGCAAGACTATATATATTTTCCGCCTTTCTTTAGGTTAGATCTTTATGTGACATTATTTGACACAAGAATCCAACACCAGTAACTACCTTTCAAAGCCTAATTCATTCAAACCCCACTGTGAGGCAGACAAGCCCTATTTATTTTGTTATGCTGGGTGAAGTAAATAGAAACATGAAAACCATGTAGTAATTAAAGTGAGAGTTATTAGAATAAACCTTGGACCAGGGGCCTACTCAATTCACATTTTCTCACATTTGATAGAATTTTGTGGGGGACTCTGATCGACAGAAGACGAAAGTTTCATCCCAGAGGAGAATGCCAACAACCTATTCCATCTACTTCGTCTCTCACCACCAGGGAAGCCTTCCTATACCTTGACAACGCCTAATCCTTGTATGGGGGAAGAATCAACTTTTTTCGTAACTCGCAAGTTAAGTCATTCCAGCAATTTGGAATCTCCACGGGAAGTGCTCCCAGGGTATAGTTGACTAATATCAACCTTCACAATGCGACAACAATCTAGCATTAACGCGAACATAACGACAGACTGAGGTAGAGAGATGTGCCCTATGGAAAATAGCACGAATGCAAGTATGCGAAAGCCGATACAAGGATGAAAAGATACAAAGGACCACAGAATGACTGGAGGGAATAGCATTGGAGACACTTAAACACATAGAAAAGAAGGAAAGGGGAGGAAGTCCAATACATCTTTTTAAACTTCATGGGCATAAATTACAATACCAGCATTCCCCCGGTTCATAAAGCTAGTGAAAGAGCTACACGTGACGACAGTATGATCTGGCCTTCACTTCCCCCTGCGGATGAACTTTTCTCAGGCAACCCTGGGAGATACCGCCAAATTTCATAAATCTCCCAGCGAAACCGAAAACTAGTAACATATTACTGCATACAACCTCGAACTACCGAAGGACACCCGGGGTATATAAAATTTTAAGATTCTATCTAAGAACAGACCGACTATATCACAGGGTTTTACTATTCACATCTAGACAAGATAGGGCTAAGAGGTCTCTTAATATTAGAGGCACCATTGGGTCCCAAGTTGATGAGGAGAATAGGTTTTGATTTGATAAGGGCAAAAAAATGGAGATGCGTGAACGTAGACAACAATACACCGGAATGACAGGCCGAAAAAACTAGCTGCCTGGCAAAGAAATGCAAAGAGGAATTACATTTCCTATATTTTGTAAGAGAGAAAGGGGGGAGGGTAGAACATAGCTCTCCATAAAAAGAGAGTCATTTAAAATCGAAACTTGTTTGCCCAGCTATTTAAAAATGTTTAAGCAAGGTCTTCCGTCAACATAAGAAAAAAGGATCTAACCGTCCCTTTGGTTGTTTGGGTGGGGCCAATGAATACCCCAATTTTTACCTTTTACTGGGCCACTAATTAATCCTTGCTGTTAATAATGTATGGGTTTATTTATTTATGGGTCAATATCATTAGTGCCACGATCAGCGTTTGCAAATTATGAGAAGAGTGCCGAATAAACTCTATGTCTTCATTCTATATACGAGTCATCACAATTTTGGGTATGAAGAGGATATTCTCAGACCCTCCTCCCAAAGGATAATACGAGGTTGAGTAAGTATGCAGAAAATCTCCCGAACGCTTTCTCTATCTGACCGTAAGCTCAACACGGACAATTAAGATCCTGTTATGTATTCGTATTCCATAAGTTTAGCCGGAGGATGTCGCGTCATCTTGAATAAGACGAAAACGGCCTAGTAGGCGAACGTACTTAGTAAATCGATCTATTTCATCGTAAAAAGAGTCTCCCTAATATGTACCAAAGGAGGCATTTTAGAGTTTTCCCTCTCAATCGGGAAAGCCAGAAACATTACGACAATAGGGTTAGAAAGGACGCGCGTAGGGATATTTCGGGACCAAATGGCTGAGCTACCACTCATAATCTGAGAAGGAACTACTTTTATAACTAGTCCGGACAAGCGCAACTCACAGTGATGGTATTGATATGTAGTAGTGTTGATTTCAATCCCACCCACCCTCCCCTAAGAGTGAAGGTCTCTGTATGAGAAAAAAGGATTTGTAATGGTACAGGCTTTCTCAAAACAACATTCTGTTGTCTTATATTTGCTCGCTTTGGAACCGCCATCACATATATCTAACCATATCTGACAGAGATTATAAACGAAACCATCTGCTTAGTCGAGATCTTTTGTATGAACATCACCCAATTGCGAGCAATGTACAAATAAAAACGCTCATGTAGGTATTTTGAATTGTATATTTTATTTGTTGGTATAATTGGGAAAAACAAGTGCACAAATTTGCCAAATGTTGAAAGGAAAGGAGATTACCCGGAGATTTACGCAGCTCCTATCTTTTTCGAATTATCGTAATTCTGGCGCAACTGACATAAACTTGATACATTAGTGTAGACGAGACTTAACCTCTTCGCTGTGAAATTTAGTTGAGTTGGACGCTCCTTCACCTAATTTACCCTAATAATTTTGAAAATCCATTAGGTAATAAGTACACTAGATATACTAGGCCTTCCAAAATATGACAGCACCGGAAGAGAAAGGCCATAAAAGGTGGGTGAAATATTTAATTTATGGGGATTTATATCTCATGGTAAAGAGAAAAGTTTCTCAATAAAGTCACCCTTTCGTTTCCGGTTTCTTTGCACAGGCACAAATATATTGGAATGGCAGAGCACAACTATTGGCCCCAAATCTTACCGAGTTGACGGAGTGGAGCGAAGACCACGTAGCATCCTATAAGTTTAACCCAGGACAATAATATTGCTGGGCTTTATGCATAAGCTACGATTGTGAGGAGTGGCATATTGGCCCCAACCGATAGGGAGAAGCATTTGAGGGACCGGATATCTTAGAAGCTGCGTTTGGACTAATCCCTTGCACAGAGAGACGTTTGTTCTTTTTGGGGCAGTATCATAGGGTATACATTTTGGAGGCATTATGTAATCAGCAAGTAGAACCTAAAACCAAATACCGACATTAAAAGAATACTTCACTATTGCAAGGAGACGAAGCCCTCAGAAGTTTTTACGCTTGTAAAGTATAGACCCATTTGCTGAAAATGGGGCTTTTTGTAATACGGTCGTCTTTCTGGTCTTATTTTTGGTGATCTAAGCCCCATTCGCTTATGGTTTCTTTCCCTTATAAGTTGCTAAAGGATTTATCCGTCATTTCATGGTCCTTTATTTGGGGAATTTTTTGACCGAGAATTATAGAGTATTGGAATATAAAGTGATTCCTAGCCCAGCCGTTAATCCCATTTTTGATTTATAATTATTCCAGTTATCAAGACACGTCCGGAGACTGTTTGTCTCCCCATGCTCAGTTCCTTCTTGAACTAGTTTGTTTTTTCTATGCTTTACGAGGGCATTTTGTCATCTAAAAGAAGAATCTCTTCAGGCTTTCTTGGAAGATAATTTACACCCAACTTGGGAATCCCTTAAAGAAAAATTTGGCAGGGGTTTTGGGCACAGAAAAGAGCATTATAAGCAAAACATCAAAGCCCTCTGGCACACCTTGCCTGCTAAAATTTAAGGAAAATCAAGCGGAGACTTAAGACTCTAGCCATGGCAAAGCCCATGCTATCTTGGCACGCCCATGTCCCGAAAGAAACCCTATGATGCCATTTCATGCTGAAGAGACAGGCCTAGCACGCCTTGGGGCCTGTCTATGGGGGCACACCCGTGCCTAGCCATCCATAAGCCCAGGCCCTGGCACGCCAGACCGTGGCAAAATAGCACACCCGTGCTACGAATTTAAATGCTGTCTTGAATTAAGAATGCCAGCCAGTCTCTAAACTTACATGGGCCCCACCTCAGATATTTTCCTGACGGTGCAAATCAAAAATCTAATCTATTTAGGAAGAATGGAAGAGTCCTAATTGAGAAGAAAATCCAAAGCCTAAACAGTTTGTGATCTCCAAAAAAGATTTCGTACTTATATGATTCCTATTCCTAAAACGGAGTCGGATTTTTTCCAGAAGGTTTCTATATAAGAGAGGGGCCATTCCATTGTAAAAGGGAAGATCTCCGGTCTTTGATAATTTGTGCACATTGTTTTCTCTTTTTCTCTCTCAAAGACTTCAAGCATTCAAAGAATTCGTGGCCAAGATTTCAAAGAAGTCGTCCACGTATCTGTTGCTTAGTTTTTATTCAAACTCTTAATGTTGTTTTATTTCATCTATTCCATATTGATTATGAAGTTTTATTCAAGTATTATTGGAGTTTTTATTAAATTAACTATGTCGAACTAAATCCCTCAATTACTAGGGATTTGATGTAGCTTAAATTCTTTTCCATTTTATAATATTAATTGTTTTTTCTTTTTTGTTTAAGGTATAATTTATTATTACACTTATTGCTTCCAAGGCAGAGTTTTTTCCTGCGATGGATTTAATTTTCATTAATCACTATTGGGAGAAGGTTTTTTGAAATATGAAAGGTATATTACATGGGAATAATAACTTTGATGCGAAGCTATATGGTTGACTCGATTGGGGGTTTTCATAAGTTTAATAAACCTTAAGGTTTTAATTAATTCACAAAACAAACACAAAACTATGATTTAATTGCATAATTTGATACACTATTGGAAGATAAGTATTAATTGGGTTAAACATAGCAACAACATTGGGAGAGCTTGTTAGTGATTTTAGGGTTGTTTTCCCTCCCGACTTGAACAATTAAATTGATTCAACTAATAAAATAAATTGGATAGAGTTAATTTAAAGATCAAATCCCTACGTAGTTTTTTAAAATCCTTGATTTCTTTCCATTTGAAATATTGTTGTTTGATTTAATTTCTATTTCTTTAAGAATTTATTTTTTCTTAAAAATAAATCTCTCTTATTGCCGTTTTAAAATAATAATAGGTACATAACTTGGTACTTAATATACAATCCTGTGGAGATAATACTCTACTTACTCTAATTAAACTTGCTAGATTTGCCGTATACTTGGGCGAAAAATTCGCTTGTCAAGTTTTTGGTGCCATTGCCGGGGATTGGCGTTATCAATATCAATACTAAATTAACCCCTAATTATTATTTAGACGTTTTAACTTTTTCTGTTTTAATTAATTTTTCTTTTTAAGATTATTTCAGTGTTTTATGCAAGAAGATCAGGTAGGACTGAACCCTTAATCTTTGATATAGGAATTGGAAAAGACTTGTTCGTAAGAACAACGCGCCTAGAAGAACACGTGAAAGCAAAACCGAACAGCAAAAGCAAGAACATGTGCGATGAAGTCAACCCAGAAAACAGACCTCCTCACCTCAGCATCCGTCCGCACTTGCCGGATTACACAACACCTTCCTTAATGGAACAACCCTCGAGTACACAGAACCATCAAAAGTGGAAGCTAATATTTTTGAAAATTAAACCTGCAATTATCCAAATGCTTTCCACCTCAATTCAATATGGAGGTTTACTCTAGTGAAGATCCTACACGCTCAATATCACCAAATTTCCCTAGAGATTTGTGGATAACCTGAAACAGAATGGTGTTTTCTGAGGATGCCATAAACTAAGACTCTTCCCCTTTCCACTCTTAGGGACAAGCACGATCCTTGGTTGCAATCAATGCCCTGCTGGAAGTTTAACAACATGGGAGGAATTAGCCCAAAATTTTTAGCAAAAAAATTCTTCCATCTTTATAAGACCACAAATTGCGCATGAGAAATGACCTTTTATCACCATGATCAAAGAAAGTTTGTTACGAAAGCTGGGAAGATCAAGGACTTTTTTGTTTATTTGAGAAAGTGCACCACATCAACAGTTTGGCCCTAAAATGGTTAGCAAGGCTCAAACTTTTCTATAATGCGTTATCTCCTAACATTAAATCACTCTAGATGGCCACTGCAGGTGGATCTTTTGAAAGAAAAGAAATTCTGATGAGGCTATATGACTAATAGAAGAGATGGAAGCAATAGCCAATTATCAAAGCAACTCCGAAAGGATAGAAGACTTGCAGGAGTCTTATGAATAGGATGGCCATTAACAGCATCTCAATGCCAAGGTAGATAATATGGTAAGATAAGTGGACTTATTGACTACGAATCCTATCAATTCTAATTATGGCAAGTTGTGACAGTGTAATGGGCAACATGGGATTGGAATGCATGATAGACTCTTTAAATCCGCAAACCTTGGAAGCAGTAAAATTAATGTGATGAATCAAGGAAGGAGAATTAACCCATACTCTAATTCTTCTTATTGATAATAGATTGAGAAAATCACCCTAAATCTTTCATAATGGGAAACCCATACAACGCCGTTGAACGCACCACCAGGTTTTAATAACCTCAAAGAGAAAAAATCTCATGATGATCCTTCTTACGCCCTTTCTAAGATCGCACAAGACTTCATGAACGAAGACCAGAGAAAACAACAAAATCGCAAGCTGGCGATAAGAACTTGGAAGATCCAAACTAGCGAGACAGTTTGCAAACATGATGGCATCACCTGACCTCAAGGTAACGTTACCCTAGTAATAACCTGAAAAGAAATCCCTAAAAGAACAGTACAAGAAGGCTATCACCTTGAGAAAGTGGGAAACAGTAGAAGACCACCAAAGATAGAAAGAAAAAGCGAGCAGAAAAAAGATCCCATCATTGACCTAGAAGAGCAAGAGAAGTGAAACCTTATGTTTCACCTGTTCCCTTCCCAAAAGGTTAACAGAAAGCACAAGATGACAAAAGCTTCCTCAAACTTTCTTAATGTCTTCAGAAAAAGCTATCAAATCAACATTCCTTTTGTTTGAAGCTCCTCGGCTCAAAATTGCCCTAGTTATGCAAAATTTCTAAAGAAATTCCCTGAGCAAGAAACAAAAATTGATGATCAAGGGAATGGTAATGTTAACTGAGGAGTGTAGCACAATTATTCAAAATAAATTGCCTCCAAAGTTAAAAGAATCCCAAGGAAGTTTTTCATCCTTGTAATATTGGTAATCTTGATTTTGAAAAAGCTTTAAAAGATTTTAGGTGCTAGCATTAACCTTATGTCTTATGAAGTTTTTTTAAGATGCCTAGAGATGGGAGAGCTAAAGCCAACAAAGGATGTCTCTACATTGTGCAGATCGATCAATCAAAATATCCTAGAGGAATTGTAGAAGATGTGCTCGTAAAGGTAGTACATTTATCTTCCCTGTTAATTTTGTTATTCTTGACAGTTGGATGAAGAATAGAGAAAGATCCTTAATCCCTTGAAGATCCTTTCTCTTACACTGCATAAGAAGCATTGAATTGATGTATATAGGGCAAATTAAACCCTTAAGGGTTGGTCAAGAGGATTTGTTGACCGTTCTTTAAATCTTGTAAACTTCCTATGGATCATAATGATTGCTTTAGAATTGATGTTGTTTGATGAATGTGTTGGAAAACAACTTTGCATATTAGATGAAAATGACATTAATGATTCAAGCATCCTGAATGAGAAATAGAGAGTGAACCACCAACGCAAGAACTGAAACAACTTCCAATCTCATTTAAAACATGCATTCTTAAGATGAGAATAATTATTTCCCTGTTATATTTCTCTCACTGTAACACTTGATCAAGAGGAAGGTTGTTGCAGGTTCTTCGAAAAACATAAGAAAGCTCTAGGGCCGTTAATATTTAGATCTGCAGGGAATAAGCCCAAGTATATGCATGCACAAGATCCTAAATGGAGGAAGACTATAAACCTTCAAATTGAAGCATCAAGAAGACTGAAATCCAAATATGAAAAGAGGTAGTTAAGGCCTGGATCTAAACTTTTTGATGCGGCATATTATCCAATTTCCCAGTAATGCAGTTGGGAAAGTCCTGTCAAGTTGTTCTATAAGAAGGAAGGTATGGACAGTTATCTATAACAAAACAGAGTTAGATCCACTCCAACAGTCACAGGTTGGCGTGTGTGGCAATTGATTATAGGAAACTTGAGACGAAGTACACACAAAGACCACTTCCCTTTAACCCTTTATTGATCAATGCTAAAAGACCCTTGTAGGTTACCCTATATTGTTTTTGGATGGTTATTTCCGGATACTTCCAATACCATTGCTCCTGAAGATCCAAGAGAAAACCACTTTCACCTTGCCTCCTATGGTAACTTTTGTTTATAGGAGAATGCCTTTTGGATTATGTAATGCTCCTGCAATACTTTTCAAAGATGCATGATTCCATATTCTCTAACATGGGTTGAAAAATTTATTGAAATATTCATGGATGATTTTCTGTGTTTGGTTCGTCCTTTTGATGCAATGTTTGTATAATCTATCTTAGTAATGCAATGATGCGAGGACACTAAACCTTGTTTTGAAATGGGCAAGAAATGCCATTATGTTAGTGAAGGTATTATTCTCTAGGGCATTTAAATTTTATTCTCTGGTAATTCCTGTATGCCAGAAAAGCTCCTTACTCCTCTATTGAATTATGGAGGAGGTAGCTTTTCATTACCCTCGATTTTGGCCTTGTCCACTTCAATTCTTTTGTTGAGAGTTTTATGCCCCTAGAATAATACCTTCATCTAAGCCATAACAATGCATTTCTCCCCAATTTCCAAAACAAGGTTAGTGTCCCTCGCATCATGCATTACTAAGAGAATAGATTATACAAAACATGCATCAAAAAGAGGAACCAAACACAGAAAAAAATCATGCCATGATATTTCAATAAATTTTTCAACCCATTGTTAGAGAAAATATGGACATCCATATGCAATTCTTTTGAAAAGTTGCAGGAGCATTAAAATAATCCAAAGGCATTCTCCTATAAACAAAGGTACCATGGGGCAATGAAAGTGTTTTCTCTTGATCTTCAGGAGCAATTAGGTATTTGGAAGTAACCGGAATAACCATCCAAAAACAATAATAGGGATAACCTACAAGTCTTTTAAAGCATTTGATCAAATAAAGGGTAAAGGGAAGTGGTCTTTTGTGTGATACTTCGTTCATTTTCCTATATCAATGCACACACGCCAACCTGTGACTGTTTGAGTGGGAATTAACTCCTTGTTTTTTGTTTAGATAACTGTCATACCTTCCTTCTTTAAGAAACAACTTGAACAGGAACTTTCCCAACTGCTACTGGAAATTGGATAGATAATGCCAGCATCCCAAAGTTTTATGATCTCAGGCCTTAACACCTCTTTCATATTTGGATTCAGTCTTCTTTGATGCTCAAATTGAAGGTTTATAGTCTTCTCCTTGGATCTTGTTGCATGCAGTATACTTGGCTTATTCTCTGCAGATCTTAAATTTAACCGCCTAGAGCTTTCTTAATGTTTTCGAGAACCTGCAACACCTTTCCTCTTTGATCAACGTGTTAAGTGAGAAGAAAAATAATAAGCAGGAAATAATTATCTCCATCTAAGAATGCATGTTTTAAATGAGATGGAGTTGTTCAGTTCTTGCGTTGGTGGTTCCACTCTCTTCTGCATTCAGGATGCTTGAATCATTAATGTCATTTTCAATCTTAATATGCAAAGTGTTTTCCACACATTCATCACAACATCAATTCTAAAAGCAGATCCATTATGATTCATAGGAAGTTTACAGATTTAAAGAACGTTCAAAAACATTTCCTTCTTGACCAAGCCCCTTAAGGTTAATTTGCCCTCATATATCATCAATCAATGCTCGTGCAGTTGTAAGAAAGGATCTTCCAAGGATTAAGGATCTTTCTCTACTTCATCAATGTCAGGAATAACAAATTAAGCAGGGAAGATAAATGTACCTACCTTTACGAGCACATCTTCTACAATGTCCTCAGGATATTTTATTGATCGATCTGCCAATTGAGAGACATCCTTGTTGGCTTTAAGCTCTCCATCTCTAAGCATCTTAAAAACTTCATAAGACATAAGGGTTAATGCTAGCCACCTAAATCTTCTAAAGCTTTTTCAAAATCAAAGATTACCAATATTAACAAGCGGATAGAAAAACTTCCTGGATCTTTTTAACTTTGGAGCCAATTTATTTTGAATATTGTGGCTACACTCCTCAGTTAACATTACCATTCCTTTGATCATCAAATTTTTTGTTTCTTTGCTCAGGATTTCCTTTTAGAATTTGCATAACTAGGCAATTGAGCGAGAGCTTCAAACAAAAGGAATGTTTGATTTGAAGCTTTTTGAAGACATTAAAAAATTTGAAGGAAGCTTTTGTCATCTTGTGCTTTCCTTTACCTTGTGGGAAGGGAACAGGTGAACATAAGGTTTCACTTCCTTTGCTCTTCTAGGTCAATGATGGATCTTTTTTCCTGCTTCTTGCTTTATTCTTTTCTATCTTTGGTGGTTCTTCTACTGTTTCCCACTTCTCATGTGTACCTGTACCTGTTCTTTAGAATTCTTTTCGTATACTAGGTACTACCCTTAGGTCAGGAATGCCATCATGTTTGCAAACTGTCTCTAGTTGGATCTTCCAAGTTCTTATCGAAGCTTGCTGGATTTTGTTGTTTCTCTGGTTTTCGTTCATAAGTCTAATGTGCGATTTTAAGAAAGGGCAGTAGGAGATCATCAATGAGATTTTCTTTGAGGTATAAAACCTTGGTGGTGCGTTCAAGGCGTTGTTGGTTTCCCATATGAATAGATTAGGGTGAATTTCTCATCTATATCAGAGAATTATAGTATGGTAATTCTTCTTCCTTGATTCATCACATAATTTTACCTTGTTCCAAGGTTTGCGGATTTTTAAGATGTCTATCATGCATTCTCCGATCCCATGTTGCCCATTAACACTGTCACAAAACTTGCAATAATAGAATTGATAGGATTAGTAAGTCAATGAAAGTCCAACTTCTTACCATATTATCTACTTGGCAATTGCAGTGCGTAATGGCATCCATTTCATAGACCTCCTGCAGTCTTCTCCTTTCGGAGTTGCTTTTGATAATGGCTATTGCTTCCATCTCTTCTATTTAGGTCATATGCCTCATCATTTCTTTTCTTTCAAAAGATCCACCTGCAGCCTGCATCTAGAGTGATTTAATGTTAAGGATAACGCATTATAAGAAGTTTGTAACCTGTAACCATTTAGGCAAACTGTGATGGTGGGCACTTTCTCAATAAGTCCCTTGAATCTTTCCCAAGCTTCGTACAAACTTTCTTGATCATGGTGGATAAAGGTCCATTATCTCATTGCGCAATTTTTGTGTCTTTAAGATGGAAAGAATTTTGCTTAAAATTTTTGGGCTAATTCTCCCATGTTTGTTTAAACTTCCAGCAGGGCATGATTGCAACCAAGATCGTGCTTTGTGTCCCTAAGAGTGAAAGGGAAAGAGTCTTAGTTTTTATGGCATCCTCAGAAACCAACCATTCTGTTTCAAAGGTATCCACAATCTCTTAAGGATTTGTGATATGAAGCCGTTAGGATCTTACTAGGTAAACTCCCATATTGAAATTTGAGGTGGAAAGCCAAATTTGGATAATTTGCAGGTTTTAATTTCAAAATTATAGCTTTCCACCTGAGGTCTGTGATAACTCGAGGTTTTGTTCCATTAAGAGAAGGTGTTGTTAATCCGGCAAGGTGCGGACCGGATGCTGAGGTGGAGGTTCTGTTTTTGGTTGACTTCATCGCAACATGTCTGCCTTGCTGTTCGGGTTTCTTTCCCACGTGTTCTTCTAGCAGCGTTGTTCTTACGACCAAGTCTTTTCAATTCCCCTAGATCGATCAAAGATTAAGGGTTCAGTCCTACCTGATCTTCTTTGCATAAACACCTGAAATAATTCTTAAAAAGAAAATTAAATAAAACAGAAAAGTAAACGTCTAAATTAATAATAGGGTAATTAGTATTGATATTGATAACGCCAATCCCCGGCAATGGCACCAAAAACTTGACAGCAATTTTCGCAAGTATACGAAATCTTAGCAAGTAATATAGAGTAAGTAGAGTATTATCTCCACAGGGATTGTATATTAAGTACCAAAGTTATGTTAACCTATTATTATTTAAACGGCAATAAGAGAGATTTATTTTAAGAAAAATAAATTCTTAAAAGAAAATAGAAATAAATCAAACAACAATATTCAAATGGAAAGAAATCAAGGATTTTAAAACTACTAGGGATTTTGATTTTAATTAACTCTATCCAATTTATTTTATTAGTTTGTTAATCAATTTTAATTGTTCAAGTCGGGGAAACAACCCTAAAATCACTAACAAGCTCTCCCAATGTTTTGTTAGCTATTTTAATTTTTTGGTTAGCTATTTTACCCAATTTTAATTACTTATGCTTCCAATAGTGGGTAATTTCAAATATGAATTAACTCATTAAATTTTTGGTGGTTTGTTTTTGTGAATTAATAACCTAAGGTTATTGAACTTATGAAGCACCCCACCATGAGTCAAACAATATAGCTTCGCGCAATCAAGTTATTATTCCCATGTAAATTCTATTTACCTTTTTCATATCAAACCCTTCTCCCAATAGTGATTAATGAAAATAAATCAAATCCAGGGGAAAAAAAACTCTGCCTGGAAGCATAAGTGTAATAATAAATTATACCTTAAAACAAAGAAAAACAAATCTAATATTAATAAATTGGAAAAGAAATTTAAAGCCTTACATCAAAATCCCTAGTATGGAAGGAATTTAGTTTCGACATAGTAAATTTAAAAATAAAACTCAATAATACTTGTAATAAACTTCATAATCAATAATGAATAATGAAAAATGAGAAACACATTAAAGAGTTTAGAAAATAAAAAACTAAGCAAAGCAGATAACGTGGAGCGACTATCTTTGGAAATCTTGGCACTCGAATCTTGAATTTGCTTGAAGTCGTTTGAGAGAGAAAAGAATGAAGTCTTTGAGAGAGAAAAGAAACAATGTGCACCAATTATCAAAGACCGGAGATCTCCCTTACAATGAATGGCCCCTCTCTTTATATAGACCTCCTGGAAAAAAATCCGACTCCGTTTAGGAAATAGAATCATTATTAAGTACGAAATCTTTTTGGAGATCACAAACTGTTTAGGCTTTGGATTTCTTCTCAATTAGGACTCTTCCATCTTCCTAAATAGGATTAGATTTTGATTTGCACGTCAGGAAAATATCTGAGGTGGGCCCATGTAAGTTATAGAGACTGGCTGGCATTCTTAATTCAAGACAGCATTAAATTCGTAGCACGGGTGTGCTATTTTGCACGGTCTGGGCGTGCCAGGGCCTGGGTTTTATGGATGGCTAGGCACGGGTGTGCCCCATAGCACAGCCAAGGCGTGCTAGGCTCTGTCTCTTCAGCATGAAATGCATCATAGGGTTCTTTCGGGCATGGGCGTGCCAGATAGCATGGGCTTGCCATGCTAGAGTCTAAGTCTCCGCTTGATTTTCCTTAATTTTAGCACGGGCAAGGTGTGCCAGAGCTTGAGTGTTTTGCTTTATAATGCTCTTTTTGCTTTAATATGCTCTTTTCTGTGCCAAAACCCTGCACAATTTCTTTAAAGATCAAAGTGGACTTAAATGATTCAAGGAAGCTTTGAACAAAAAACATAAATAAAATGAAGTGAAAATTAGTTAAAGTGATTAAAAATTTACTAAATGCTTTATAATGCTCTTTTCTGTGCCAAAACCCTGCAAATTTCTTTAAGATCAAGTGGATTATGATTCAAGGAAGCTTTGAACAAAAACATAAATAAAATGAAGTGAAAATTAGTTAAAGTGATTAAAATTACTAAAATTCCAAATAAAAACTATATTAAAAATACTGTAAAAATAACACCTATCAACTTACTTGTTATGGTCTCTCCAAAATAATTTTTTGTTTTTAGTATCTATCATAAGCTCAATTAACTTGATCTCAAAAATTCTACAAACAACGCTAACTCTATCTTCTTCGTTGCAACCTCCAATTGCTTCTTACAGATATTGTGTTTCTGTCAATTTGGGATTGCATGTGAAGGTCAAGAAAGTATTTGGATATCTACAAAATCTATAAATTTTCATAGGGTCTTGGTAATTTTGCATGTGATATCATGGACTTTCAATGTGTGAAGACGGTAGCAAATTAATTTTATCCAATTTTTCAGCATCGGTATCTCCTCTTGAAATTGCATCCATTAGCCCACTATATAATTCAATACTAAGCTTTTTTTCATTGTTTCTAATCTACTAGAATCTTTCTTCTTCAATGGTTATATATGCATCAACAATATACTGTTGTAACAATCTTCTAACTTTCATTAGAGTGTTGACTTCATTCAATCTATATTGCAACCGAAAAATATAAATTATCTCATGTCAATTTACTCCTACTGCAATTTTCTCTTTCTTGAAAACTACAATGTTTAATATCAATTCAGTAGTCACCCTCCCAATATGGAAACGAACAAAGATAATTCGATGTCATAAAACTTGGATTCAAATCACTGATTCTTTAGAGTCTTATCTTAGAATGATACAAAATAACATCTTTTCCCAAAATTGACATTCCTATATCACCAATAATTAAACCTACATTTCATATGCAGTAAGTAAATTGTATTGCAAACCGTCCTTTTTCTTGTGACTTATTAATCGCAAATGTATCTTAGGTATACTCCCTAAATGAATTTTATTTCTGGCAAGTCGGAAGCTTTTCACCAATTCATTATGCAAATCAAACATCTCTTGCAATTCTTTTTAAGAGACTTTCATCAATGTCATAATCACCTTTATTGTCTTTTAAACAATTTATACGGTCTTCGTATTGTGTATCATAAATGTATAGTTGTGCGAATATGGGCTTCAGTCCAAGAGGATGCATAAGTGATCTTATACGATGATAATTATGCCCATGAAGTTTAAAAATGTTTGGCCCTCCTCTTTTGTTAATGTCATTATCAATTTCCTCTTTCATTGATGTGAATGAGAATAAGGAATTATACATCCTTATCTTTTCTTTGAATTTTGCTCCTCTGCTTCCATTGATAATATTCAGCAAGCTTTTCAATAAGTTAGGTGAGTCTGTGAGTAATGATAGTTGGACTATGTCTTCTGTACAATATAATGAAAATGATGGTTGTATTTTTACTCTTTATAGTTTATGTTTCATATCACATAAATTGCTCCATAGTAAATGCATATCTATGATTTATTGTCACTAGATAATAAATGATATATTTCTTCATGATTTGTCGAAAAAAATACATAGTCAAATAAGAGTTATAAACCCTTACAATATATATATATATATATATATATTGTCGATTAAGAATGAACTAATATTATTGATATGGAATGCTTGGTATCAATTCAAAATTATATTATATATTCCCTCTATTCTCATACTTTAGAGAAAACAGAAAAATTGAGAAGATTAATAAAGCAGTTTAACTGAAACAATTGCCTCAAAATATGCCTAAATTGCCCTTAATTTGCATTAAATACATTTTATTGATATTAGAAATTAACTGGCATTTTTATTGATTCAAGTGGGTATTAATTAGTCTTGTTCTCGGCAAAGTATAGGAGGGGAACCTTCACATTAGGGACATTTAACGCTAAAATTTAAACTTTACTTTGGCAAAATTTTTTCAGTTTGAAAATTTCATTTTCCTCTGCCATAAAACTAGTGGCACTTTTAATACGTATGTGCACAATTTTAAAAATTTTTGAAGCCAATTTGAAGTAATGCGATGTTTTCTTAAAATTTCACAAAATTGGCCATATATAAATATGGAATGAAGGTGTTGTTCTTTAAATGAAAATCTATTCTTTCCTAAATCAGACACTACTTTACACTTAAACCTACCTCGGTCAATCATGAACCCATAATAACCAATTAATGTAAATAAAATTACTTATATTATGGACAATGTTGTTGTAGAAATGGTCACAAACTCATATACTTCCAGACTTGAACTCCACACCACAAGAGGAACGTGTTGTTATTGATCCACACCCGATCTAAATCGAAAGTGTTTTTCCTAACAACAACAAAAGAGGAAACAAAAGGAAAAACATACATGATGACATTAATTTTTTTTTTTTTTTGAAAAATTTACCGAACTGATACACTTTTGTAGTAGTCCAATCTATTTTTGAACAGATTAATAAAAAGCTGAGCACATGCTTAATGTTTCTTCCACAATTTTCATATTATTAAGGTTGAAAATATAATGAATTGTATAGGAATTGTCATTCTACATGACAAGAAAACAATTCTTTGCCAACAAACACGGCAAAAACTTATAAAGTCATTTCGTAATTTCTAAAAGTTGAAAATTCACAAACGCATTACCGTGCCTATAAATTTAAATCGTGTTCAATAAAACAAAAAATAACCTATTGTAGTATCTAATCATGCCTTAAAAAGATAACTTCATTAATTCTACTAATATTTTTATCTGCCAATATTATTATTATTAGTGCCATATTAACAAAGAAGACAGAGGCAAATCAAGGGTATTTTAGACTATCCATTATTGCACACTCCCAAACTTTCTATCACTAATATATTCTCTATATAAAAGTTACACCCAAAAGTTACACCCAATAGAGTCAATTCTGAGGGCCATCGGTGTCTAATGTGCACATCTAAACCTGCCATCTACAACCTCAATCTGTGACATGATTTCAATAGAAGGGGAACAATGTACAACCTCACCATTGAGGGAGAATTTCATATCAATCATATACCATTCAGTGATGATATCCATATTCAATCGATCGTAATATCAACTTCAACAAATGAAGTGATATTTGGTATAATAACAATGTCTATATTCAGCTATAAGACTTTTAAACCATTCCAATCATGTAATAATATCAAAATCACAGTGGGCAACATTTCATTTTGTAAACACTGATAAAAACATTCAATCATAGCCACCCCTTGATAAGTGTTATTTTTATAGTATTTTGAAGTGATATTTGTATAAAATAACACATGTCTATATTGCAGCTATATTAGACTTTTTAAACCATTCCAATCATGTAATAATATCAAAATCACAGTGGGCAAACATTTCATTTTTGTAAACAACTGATAAAAAACATTCAATCATAGCCCTCCCTTGAAATAAGGTGTTATTTTTTAAAGTATTTTTATGTGATTTTGATTAAAAATTTCTAATTACTTTTTAATTTATTTAAATTTAGTTTTTTTATGTTATTATATTGATTGTTTTTATTTAAAAGCTTTCCTTGAAACACAACTCACTTGATTTTGAGGAAAAATGTAGGGTTTTGGCAAGAAAAAAGGGACAAAAAAATTAAGGTAAAAATTCATTAAGGCACACCCTATGCTACAGTTTCCCAGTGCTACTAACAGTGCCTGTGCTGTCAATTACAAATAAGACTTCCAGAGGAAGTGCACGCCCCAGACCATGCTAATCAGCAACCGTGCTCTACAGCTTACAGTACTTGGTCCGTGTAAACAGTGACCGTGCTAAGTAGCACCGCCCGTGCGAATCAGTGACCGTGCTAATCAGCACGCCGTGCTGTTTTTTTGGCATAAGACTTCCAGAGGAGTGGGCAGATACGCCGCCAACCCGATGCTGACAGTGCAAACGGGCCGCCGTCGCAAGGCAAGGGAGATCTACAACTATAAGTCAACAATAGTTTGCGACCAACTTCCTACCAATTTATGGAGCTAATCTTGGGACAACTTTCTGTCACATAGACAAATACAAGACTTAACTTTAATGCACATGAGAGACATCATTGAGGATAAAAAAAAGGTTCAAGGCTTTGATTGAGAACTTTATTTCCATTAAACAAGGGTGAAGATTTAATTCCCTAAACAATGTAGAAGTTCTCTCCGCAAGAAGTCTATATAAAAGAGGAAGGATGCAATTAATGCAAAAGGGATTGGCCATACTCTAACATCTCTTCTCCCATTCTCTCATTTCATAGCTTTGTATATAGTTTTTTATTTTTTTAGAAGTTTAAGTATTACAAGAGTTGTGGCAAAGGTTTCAAGGGAAGCCATCCAAGCAACCTATTACTAGTTCTTATTGTCTAAACTCTTAATCTTTGTTATCTTTCATTATTCTTATGATTATGGAATATTATCAAGTATTATTGAGTTTTGTTTAATGTACTATGTGGTAACTAGAGGTTCTTAATACTAAGGGGTTTGAATGTAGCTTAATCTCTTTCTTCCAATTTTTAATGTAATTAGATTTTATTTTTCTTTAATTCAGTTAGGGATTTATTAATGAACTTGAAAGCTTCTAGGGCAGAATTTTTCCCCTAGATTGATTTATTTCAATTATCACTAATCGGGAAGAAAGGATCTTTGATATGAAAAGGTTAATAAAAAAAACAATCAAAATTGAAAAAAAAAAAAAAAAGAAAATAATAACTTGATGCGGAACCTATATGGTTGAACTCATGGGGGGGTTTTCATAAATAATGATCTTAGGTTTATGAATTCACAGAACAAACCCATAAAACTTATTTGATTAATTTTTTCATGTTTTTTGATTGCGCCTATTGGAAGGATAGGTAAATTTAGCACCGGGTTAAATAGGCTAACAATACATCGGGAGAGCTTTGGTTAGTGATTTTTGGGTTGTTTCCCTAAACTTGAATAATTAAATTGATCAAATGAACTAATGAAATAAATTGGATAGAGTTAAGTGAAATCAAAAACCCTAAGTAGTTTTTACTTCCTTGGATTCTTTAATCAATAATATGCTTGCTTAACTTCTTATTTTTACTTGTTGAATTTAATTTCTATAAACAATTTCCGTCATTTATCGTTTAGAATAATAACAAGATAAACATAATTGTAAGATAACATAATTTTGGTACTTGGTATACAATCCCTGTGGATATGATACTCTACTCACTCTATATTACTTGTAGCGATTTCGTATACTTGCGAAAATAAGCTGTCACCCCTCATACTAAAGGTATCAATTGGCTAACTTCGTCCTCTTTCAAAGTATAAAAATCTTAAAATTCATTTACATATGTCATTAGGTCGTATGATTTCAAACTAAGCTTTCTCCTTTAAAAACTTATGAAATCATTAATACTTTTCTTAATTATGATTCACAAATCAAATCCATTGAAAATATTTTGCAAAATCAATTTCATTTTGTTTAGATAAAAGTAGGAAAGGAAAATCCATTGAAAATATTTTGCAAAATCAATTTCATTTTGTTTAGATAAAAGTAGGAAAGGAATAGTACACTAACCTGAGCTAGAAGGCTCCCTTAACCTCTCTTCTTTAGCAACCACCCTCTCCTCAACTCCTTTCTCTCAGAAGCTGTACCATGAAATTAATATTCATATTAACTCCATACTACTCATAGGAATGCAAATTAAGCATTAGAATGTAGCATTCATGCTTTTCTTTCATTTTCACCATGCTTGTCCAAGTGTCATATGACCTTAGTGTAGTATGAAACACTTCATATCCAACACTTAACCACATCTTAGAAACATAAAAATAACAATTAAAACAACAGAAGTGAATGGCATGCTTAATTCATTAAATGTTCATGTAATGCAGAATTTCAGCATTTGAGTAGCCTGCATTCCATTGACTATATCTTGACTTCCACATATTCTTTTGTCCTGAAATTTTTACAGCAGTTTCCAAACATCTTAGGGTACTGACCTGTAAAATTTCATAAATTGTGAAGCTCATTTACATGGTCAAATGGCCTAATTATAGAATCAGAATTTCAGTTTTTCTCTTCCTGAGCAGCCTGCATTGATTTAGTGATAACTCCATTTCCTTTTATCCAATGGAATTTCCTTTTTAACAGGACCTTTCCAACATCTCAGCCTATCTTCATTTAAAATTTCGTGAATTTTGAAGTTCATTTTCCTATTCAAATAGGCCAATTACAGAAGCTGAATTTCAGGTAGCCCAAATTTAACAAGTCCAAGAATGCTATGCTTGCTTAAGCATTCTCAACTCACTTTCATCACTAATTCATGCAATCTAACTCTTTTATTACTTAAATAAAATCATAATATGAGATATATCAGAACCCCTAGTTCATAGAGTATCAATTACAAACTCAAAATCATCCATCTTGGTGAAATATGCAAATTGGACTTTGAATTCATGCAAAACTTGTTTTAATCATCTTAAATCTCCTTAAAATCAATTCTAATCACTTCATCTTCAACAATTCAGCATGCAGAAGAAAAAATCTCACTTCAAAGTTCATGGAATTCAAAATTTAATCCATAGAAAAGAAGGAGGAAGTGAAGATAACTAACCTTTTCTTAAGAATTACTTAAAAATTTCTTGATTTTCACCCCCTTTTTTGTTGATTTTTAATCAAAACCCTCCTCCTCTCTTTTTGAACGGTTTGGACTGAAAAAATGGATGAAATTTTCATGTTTTATCTCCACCTCTTCATAACATTATATAATAAACATTATTAAAAATTCCTCCCATGTCCTTTAAGTGAAAATTGCACTTTAATCCTCCCCTTTGTTTTCCTTTCATCCTTTTGCACTACAATCTTTTTAATCACTTTAATTTAGGCCTAATTAGGTATAAAACAAGTTTATTTAATATTCCCTTTGTTTTCCTTTCATCCTTTTGCACTACAATCTTTTTAATCACTTTAATTTAGGCCTAATTAGGTATAAAACAAGTTTATTTAATATTCTAAACCCCACTTAAGCAACGTCATACTAAAATTATCATTTTTCGGGCTTTTTGGGTAAAATTATGCTTTACCGAGAAGTCATTCCTCTTTAACTCATTTTTAATTTCCTTTAACCTTTCAAATTGATTTGTAATAACCTTAATTACCATTTAATTAATTTCAACATCCTCGATATACAGTATTTCCCGTTATTCTAGATTTTCCTTTAATTTGGGTAACAGAATTTATCGAAAAAGCTAGAATAGTAAGAACCACCAAGTTGAGGATATTACAAATCTTTCCTCCTTCAAGAAATTTCGTCCCAAAATTTTACCTATCATAGATCTCTAAATAATTGTGGATGTTGTCTTCTCATATCTTCTTAGCATTCACAAGTTGCTTCTTCTCTGGAGTGGCTTCTCCATAACACCTTAACTAAGGGAATCTGTTTATTCCGAAGTTGCTTAACTTCCTTAGCTAGGTAGCCACTGGTTCTTCATAATATGTAAAGTCTAGGTTAACTTCAATTGATTCTAAAGGCAGTATATGTGAAGGATCCGATCTATACCTCTGAAGCATGAAACATGAAAAACTTTATGAATCTTATGAAGCTCTAGAGGTAAGGCTAACCTATATGCCAATGGACCAATCCTCTCAAGTATTTCATAAGGTCCTAAGAAGCGACGACTCAATTTTCCTTTTCTACCGAATCTCATAACATGCTTCCAAGGGCAAACCTTAAGAAATACTTTATCACTCACATTATACTCTATATTTCTTCTCTTTAGATCCACATATGACTGTTGTCTATCTGTAGCTGCTTTCAATCTTTTTTTAACTATTTTAATATTTTTTTTTTCTATTTGTTGAACAAGTTCAGGACCGAATAATTGTCTCTCACCTACTTCATCCTAACATAAGGGTGTCTTACATTTTCTACCATAGAAAGCTTCATATGGAGGCATTTTGATAGTGGTCTAGTAACTGTTATTATAAGCAAATTCCATCAAAGACAAATATTTATCCCAACTATCTTCAAACTCAAGAACACAAGCTCAAAGCATATCCTCCAATATTTGAATAATCCTCTCAGATTGACCATCTGTCGAAGAATGGAATGCAGTACTAAAATTTAATCTAGTCCCTAGGGCTTTCTGTAAACTGGTCCAAAATCTAGATGTGAATCTTGGATCTCTATCAGAGATAATGGATACTGGCACTCCATGTAACTTAACTATCTCACCAATATATATTTCTGCCAATTTCTTCAAACTATAGTCTGATCTTATAGGTAGAAAAATGAGCACTCTTCGTCAATCTATCCACAATAACCCAAACTGCATCATATTTCTTCTGGGTAAGTGGAAGTCTCATTACAAAATCCATAGTCACCGTTTCCCATTTCTATTCTGGAATCTGAAGTGGATGATGTAATCCATAGTCCCAACCGTTTCCCATTCTATTCTGGAATCTGAATGGATATCTATCCACAATAACCCAAACTGCATCATATTTCTTCTGGGTAAGTGGAAGTCTCATTACAAAATCCATAGTCACCGTTTCCCATTTCTATTCTGGAATCTGAAGTGGATGATGTAATCTTGCTGGTACTTGATGTTCTACCTTAACCCGTCGACAAGTTAGGCATTTAGCTAAAAATTCAGTAATATCTTTGTTTATACCAGTCCACCAATAGTTCCTCTTTAAATCCCTATAGATCTTAGTCCCACCTGGATGCATAGCAAATGGAAAATCATGTGCTTCCTTTAAGATGAGATGTCTTAAATCTAAATCTGAAGGAACACATATCGATCCTAAATAACAATAACCCATCTTTATTAACAGAAAATTCTGGTCTTTTACCATCTTGTGTCTCTGAAAGAATCTTTTCGTATTAATCATCATTCAGTGTTGTTGCTCTAATCTGATCAACCAATAGAGGCTTCACCTGAAGATTAACCAACACCTAATTGTTAGAAATTTTCTCAAACTTAGCATTAATAAACCATAGATCATGGACTAAAGATAACTCTGTAGTCCTCAAGCTAGCAATAGTCTGACGGCTCAATACATCTGCTACCACATTAGCTTTCCCTAGCTAATAATCGATAATATAGTTATAATCTTTTATCAACTCAAGCCATCTTCTTTGTCTTAAATTGAACTCCCTTTGAGTACCAGAAACTTCAAACTCTTATGATCTGTGAAGATATAGCATTTCTCACCATAAAGGTAATGTCTACATATCTTCAATGCAAATACAATGGCTACAAGTTCCTAATCATGTGTAGGATAATTCCTCTCATGTGGTTTAAGTTGGTGTGATTCCTAAGAAATATCATTTCTATCTTGCATTAACACACAACCTAATCCATTATGAGAAGCATCATTATAATTGGTAAACTCTTTATCTAGAATAGGTAAAGTCAATACTGGAGATTCAGTCAAACACTTCTTTAGCTTATCAAAGCTCTCCCGGCATTTATCTGTCCATTCAAATCTAACGTTCTTTCGCAATAATTTAGTTAAAGGGAAAACAATAATAGAAAATCCCTTAACAAACCTACAACAATAGCTAGCTAAACCCAAGAAACTGCAAATCTCGAAAACATTCTTTGGTGGCTTCTAATTGGAAATAGCCTTAATCTTACTAGGATCCACTATAATACCCTCTGAAGATACAATATGACCAAGAAAAGCAACTTGTGCTAAACAGAATTCACATATAGAAAACTTAACATTAAGCTGCTTTTCCTGAAGAGTTTAAAGAACAATTCTTTGATGCCTATCATGCTCTTCTGTATCTCTAGAATATATCAGAATATCATCAATAAAAACCACGACAAATTGGTCGAGATAAGGTCTAAAGATCGTGTTCATCAAATCCATGAATGCTGCTGGAGCATTAGTTAATCCGAATGGCATAACTAGAAACTCATAATGTTGTCTTAGGAATACTATGCTTGATAGTGTTATTTTTTATAGTATTTTTACTGTAGTTTTATTAGGATTTTTAGTATTTTTATTACTTTATTTAGTTTTTATTTAATTTTTACTTATGTTTTAGTGTAAAGCTTCCTTGAATCTATTTTTATTACTTTATTTAGTTTTTATTTAATTTTTACTTATGTTTTAGTGTAAAGCTTCCTTGAATCATAATCCACTTGATCTTAAGGAAATTTGTAGGTTT
This sequence comes from Jatropha curcas, assembly GCF_014843425.1. The sequence goes on from NW_023590668.1 coordinate 25,488, forward strand.
TGGAACAGAAAAGAGCAAAATAAAGCAAATACACTCAGGTTCTGGCACGCCCTGCCCGTGCAATCCAGCTCGCCCGTGCTAGATTCAAGGAAAATCAAGTAGAGACTCAAACTCTAGCACGCCCAGACCGTGCTATCTGGCACGCCCGTGCCTAAGAAGGACATCAACACAAAGGCGTGCTTGCCTAAGCACGCCCGTGATGCATTTCATTCTGGAAACTCAAAGCCTAGCATGCTCATGCCATAGATTCTTCTCTAGACGTGCCGCTGAGCACAACCCATGCTGAACCATCCTTAGAACTCAGGCTCTGGCACACATAGACCGTGTAATCCAGCACGCCCGTGCTACGAATTAAGTGCTATCTTAAGTCGAGAACGCCAGCCAGTCTCTATAACTTGCATGGGCCCACCTCAGATACTTTCCTGATGTACAAATCAAGATCTAATCCTACTTAGGCAGATGGAAAAGTCCTGATTGAGAAGAAATCCAAGCCTAAATAGTTTCTTATCTCCAAAAAGAATTCTTACTTAATAAGGATTCTATTTCCTAAATGAAGTCGGATTTTCCCCCAGGAAGTCTATATAAAGAGAGGAGTCATTCATAGAGGAGTCCATTCAATTGTATATTCCATCTTTTGTTCTAATGTTTTCTCTCCTGCTATCTCGCAAGACTTCAAAGTATTCAAGGATTTTGTGTCAAAGATTTCAAGGATAGCCGCCCAAGTCAATCTTAACTAGTGTTTTATTTCTAAACTCTTTTTCTTGTTTTATTTTCCAAATATTCGAAATGTTGAAATTATGAGAATATTTACAAAGTTTAATTGAGTTTTATTTAATTACTATGTTTGAACTAAAACTCTCATACTAGGTGATTTGATGTAGGCTTAAATTTTGATTATCAATTTATAATAAATTAGGATTGTGCTTTGTCCTTGTTATCGAATATAAATTTAATTATTTTGAACTTAATGCTTCCAGGCAGAGTTTCTCTCCCTGCAATTTGAAATTTAGTTTTATTAATCCCACTAATCGGAGAGAAGGGTTTTTGATAATGAATAGGGTAATATTACATGAGAATAATAACTGTGAATGCGGAAGCTATATAGTTTGACTCATAGGGGGTTTTTTTCATAAGTTTAAATGACCTTAGGTTTTAATGAATTTTATAAACAAACCATAAAAATTAATGATTTAATTCATGTTTGATTGCACTTTGGAAGATAAGTAATTTAGACCAGGGGTTTAAAATAGCTAACAATAATCGGGAGATGATTGTTAGTGATTTTAGGGTTGTTTCCCGCTACTTAAACAATTAAAATTGGTTATCAAAATAATAAAATAAATTTGGATAGAATTAAGAGAAGTCAAATTCTTAGTAAGCTTTAATCCCTTGATTTGCTTTTCGTCAAATAATTATTGCTTTGATTTTCTTTTTTGTTTCTTTTTTTTTATTTGTTTTAATTTAATTTCTTTAAAAAATAATTCCCCTTATGCCGTTTAAAAATAATAATAATTTTAATTTCTTAAAATAATTCCCCTTATTGCCGTTTAAATAATAATAGGTTAATATAATTTTGGTACTTGGTATACAATCCCTATGGAAATGATACTCTACTCATTCTATATTACTTGTTGCGATTTTCATACACTTGAGAAAAATCACTGTCAATGCTCTTTAACTCTCAGTTGATGATACCCCAATCTCAAATCTATCTTAGACAATACAAAAGCACCCTTAAGCTGATCAAAGAGATCAATCCTTGGCAAAGGATATCTATTCTTGACTGTAACCTTATTCAACTAGCAGTAATCAATGCATAACCGAAAACTGCCATCTTTCTTCTTTACAAATAGCACTGGAGCTCCCCCATGGTGACATACTAGGGCAGATAAACCCTTATAGAACAACTCCTATAACTACATTTTCAATTCTTTTAATTTAGCAAGGGCCATCCTATAAGGAGTAATGGAGATTGGTTGAATCCCTGCCACGACCTCAATCTCTATAGAGGCAAACCTGATAACTCATCTGGAAAAACATTTGGAAAGTTACACATAGTAGGAATGTCCTTAAGATTAGGAGTACCCACTTGTGTGTCAAAATGTGAGCTATGTATGACTCACACCTATAAAGGATCAATTTCTAAGCTAAAGCTGCAGTGATCACAAATGAAGGAAGTATCTGTCTCTCGCTCTATATCACCACACCTGTATATTCTAATATTTAAAAATATAATCTTCTTAAGGTCATAATCAACCACTGCTTGATATTCTTTAACCAATCCATGCCCAAAATAACATCAAAATCTCTGAAGGACATCTCAACTAAATCAGAAAAGAATACATGACCTTGGATCATAAGTGGGCAATCCTGATATAACTTGTTGACAATAACCTCCTACCCTAATGGACTCGATACTAGCACATCATAACCCAATCTCACACAAGGAACAGACGTATAATAAGAAATCTTAGCACTAATATAAGAGTGAGATCTACGATCAAATAACACATAAACATCATGATTAAATAAAGAAAATATACTAGCCACTACATCAGTTGAATCGACATCCTGCCTCTGCCTCATAGCATAAAATCTAGCTGGCACACCAATGGGCTCTGGCAAATTCACTGTCCCTGACTACCTAACATGCTACCTGTACCTCTACCCCTACCTCTACCTGCAGGCTAGGAAGATCCATAACTAGCAGCTGGTCTCTAAAAAGATCCCTCTGTGGCTGCATATGGCGTAGTTGTTTTGGGTCTAAGGCAATCCCTCACAAAGTGTCCAATCTCGCCACAGTTAAAACATGCTCCTGTGGCCAACTTACACACTCCCCCATGATATCTACCACAATGAACATAACTACGAGTAGCTAGAGCAGCTCGTGGAGGTGGCAATGGTGGTTTGAACTGCCTCTAACTCTGTGGCCTCATACTGGCAGATCTAGGAGAAAATGGACCAAAGAATCTCTCTTCTTGCTACCAGAGCTACTAGCCCCTGGAAAAGTCCTCCTGACACTCTTCTCCTTCTCTACAGCCTCTTCCTAATCAGCCTTCTCCTGATTCAAAGCTTGTGAAACCAATGCAGAAAAATTCTCATGTTTAAACTCGATCACATGACTCTTAATACTGGGTTTCAATCCCTGTTCAAATCTCTTGCATCTGTCTCAACCTGTAACTAACATACTCCAAATATAATAACTTAATCGAGTAAACTCCCTCTCATACTCAACTACAGTCCTGTGATCCTGTCTAAGTGTGAATACTCAAATTTTGAGGCTCGAAAAGCCAATTTTCCCGGACTGCAAACAGTCCAGCCGGACCGGAGGCCAATTTGGAAATTTACCGGAAGTATGCAATATGGTACTTAAAACGTCCGAAAAATTACGAGTATCGTAGAACTGGTCCCGGAATATTTTTTGGAGGTCCGGAACTCATGGAAAAGTCTTTTTTCCCGGACTGCAAACAGTCCGGCCGGACCGGAGGCCAGAAAGCTCATGGAAAAAGTCTTTTTTCCCGGAACTGCAAACAGATCCGGGCCGACCGGAGCCATTTTGGGAAGTTTTCACCAGAAAACTAATGCAATATGGTACTTGAAATGTCGGAAAAATTACGAGGATCAGTAAGAACTGGTACCCGGAATAGTTTTTTGGAGGTCGCCCGGAAACTGCCCAAAAAAGCCCTCGCCGGAACGAGAAAAAAAGCACAGCGGGACTGGG
>NW_023590669.1:0-35302 GCF_014843425.1 Jatropha curcas
AGAGAGATTCCTGCCATAAATTATTTTTTTTTTTTTTTTTTTATCATTTTTGTTTATTTTTTTTGGGGGGGGGGGGGGGGGGGGGTTTAAAGGAAAAAACGAGGAAAATATAAATTGAGATAACCCCTTGTTATATAATCAAATTGACTTGTAATTAATTATTGGTCCCTTTTTGGGTGTATCTTTTTAAATTCCCTTGAAAATAAATAGTTTCAAATAAAAAAATATGTGAACCCACCGGACCACCGACTTGGGGAGAACTATTGGGATTTTAAATTGAAATGCATTTTTTGATCTATTAAGCAAACTGATCAGGAGAGGATATAGCACACGATTATGCCATTCCAATTAATTAAACCATAGTTCCATTACTTCATTGAATCTTTCTTAATTTCCATTCATGTGTTTGCACCTAAGTGGATATTGGATTCTAACATTATAATTTTTTTGGTTTATTGTCATCTATTTTGCATCAGCCCTGTCAACAAATTTCATTTTGTAAGGTGGAAAGAATTATTGACTAATAGAATAAGTAGAAATAGATGATTGACGATCGAATGTATCTATTATAAACAAATTCTTGTTGGAACAATAATAATGCAAACGACTCAAATAGAGAAAATACATACAACATTTTTCCTGCACAATTAAAACTGCATAAAAAAATCTTAACGTAAAAGGATAGGTTTAAAAAGGATAAATTGGAATCTATTTCTCCAATTTAAAGACAATACAAAAAATACAAACTAAAATGATATTTAAAAGGAAATAAATGGTTTATCCAATTAAATTGCCTAAAAAAACTAAGTAACAGCCGGATATATTCAGAAATTGCAAATTTAATCTAAGGCTATTATGAGGAAATGCTCATTTTTAAAAGATAATATTAGGAATTTTATACAATAAGGACCTTCAAAATCAATCAATATTACAAGGAGGACATGACCCCTCTGCCTGAAGGATCTGAAACATAGCAAACATAAAAGATAAATTTATTATTCGCAGTTGATCTGAATAAGTAATCCTAATAAAAAATAGAAACGTGACTTGAATAACGATGATCGTCAAAAGTGGTTTGCTTAATATGTACGAACAAAGAGGAAATTTGAACTACTAAATTCAATAGCACGTAACCAGCCCGCACTACCAAGGCTGCCAGCTAAAAGACGAAGATCATTGTATAGGTTGGAAAAAAATTCTCCAAAAATTTTGCAAACCTATGTCCAAGATAATCCAAATAAAATGTAAACAACAACAAAAACCCACATAAAAATGGAGAGAATCGGATAAAGCTCCAACAAAAGATGGAGATAGAAGACACAAACAAATAGTAGAAAATACTAAATAACATAGATATATGTCAGCAATTAGGACATTAGACCCGTAATTTATTTAATAAAAAATATAAAAAATTTGAAAGACAAAACTGAAAAATGTAGGAGTGGGCTATCAGAAGAGACAAGAATTGGCCTTCCCATACCTATATGTTTGATTTTGTGTTTAATGGAGAAAAGGGAAGATATGAAATCCATTAATTTTCCGCCGTATTACCACATTTATGTAGTACATAGATAATTATTGCTTAACTCAAAAATTTATTTAACAAAAGATATTTAAAAAAAAAATCTAATGTAATTAAGTGTTTTCTCATCTTGACGTAATCTCTTTATATATCATCCTTCTCTTGTTTTGAGTTTGATCTCTTATTATAACCTTCTAGGAATCTAATTAATTTCAATGGAAATTTCAACTTCAATAAGTTTCCATCTAGCATATGACGAATCTTCTCAACCATTTCTAAAGAATAAATTAGTAAAGCTTTAAACTGATGAGCTTTTCTTTTTTTTTTTTTGGGTAAAAATAAGGGATTGAACAAAGCTAGCTAGCAAGACACGTGGCTAGCAGCTTATAAGATACTAAGTACAAAACCTAAGACGCATAACTGTAGGGTAAACCTAGGAAGGGGGGAAACTTCAAACAGCTAGACTCTAAAGGAAGATGTTGAGCAAGGCCTTGGAAAAATTGTCAGCACCAAATATTCGCTTCCACAAGTAATGTGGGATACTGATTTCTGAAATAAACCCCCCAAGCTGAAGAAGATGTTGTATACCATAAAGACAAGCAAGCAAGAGAGAGACAGGGGAGGCCGAGTAGGCACATGGAACAATGCTAGACAGTTCAAAATTAACACGCTCAACAACAAACATGTGGAATTATCCTTTTGCATCGAGCCAATTGAATACCAAATGAAAAGGCCCAAAAGCTCTGCCCTAAGCACAAGTAGTAGATCCCTGTTTCGTTGGCCAACAAAACCGGCAACTGTCATGACGCCAAATTGTCACGAACCGACGGCCACCAACAAATCCCGCAGCCGACCCACAGAAAGGAATAGGAGGCATCTGTGGTTCAGCTTGAAGCTATTACGCCCAGCACCAGAACGGAAGACGCACGGAAATCTCGATGATTAATCTAATAATCACATAAGTATTCAATGAGTAGCGCAAAATACTATAATGCATCTTTAGCAAAAATTATATGGCCCTAATGAGTAATTCATCAGTTGAAGAGCTTGACTCCCGGAAAAATCCAATAGCATCCTATTCTTCCATATGAAACGCAAACACATAGAAACCAAAAAGAGAAGGCCTAACGCAAATCAATCTCAATACTAACATGGGACAGCACTTAATAGTTCCATAGAATCCATTCAATTAGGGATGAGAAGACTCAAAAAAATAAAGCTATCTATTTTTTCGGGAGGCATCTTCTCCCAAATAGTTCTAGCAAAAGAGTTAGTCACACGAAATCACATGCAAGTTGACTCATTAAAACTATACACAAATAGGACAAGTATCATCTCCTGAAGAGATGTCTGTGTTTTCTCTCAGCATCTAGAGAGAAGTTTATAATGAGCCATAGCCATAAAGAAACTACGTCATTCATTTGTCGTAAGAGCCATTTCCAAATAATTTTCCAGGTACCAGTAGAAGGTAAGGAGTTACACCATTACTAGACACTCACTCTACAGAATGATTGAAGACAGTAAGAGATCTGCCCGATTAGGAAAGTCCAGAACACACTGTCTTTTCCTAAGCTCATGTTTGAAGGAACACGATATCTTATAAGAATCGATTAATAAATTGTAATAGGTAAGAATTGGCAAAGAGGCCGCAATATTCGCCACACACCCATTATTTGTTAAACATACTAAGCAACTAGATCATATTTCATATCATCCCGGGCAGGAGAAGGGTCGCAGAAGGGCAGTCAATTAAAATAATATTCACATCCAGCCCAAGCATCTAGCCAAAAATCCTCACTCTATTTCTCCTATCACCGATAACCAAATTAACCCATCTTTAATTGAGGCAGCAGACTTCTTTGATGCCTTTTAGCAACAGTAGAAACTGGTTTGTCCTGAAACTCAACAGGAACAACATCATTCCCCAACCTATACTTAGAGCGCATAATTTGGGATCCATAAAGCATCAGTTGTAATATCCATCAACTTTGTAGTTCCTGCTTTCTAGCTTTTTCGATGAATTCCGGTTATTCTCCGAATGAAACAAGGAAAACTTGAATAATGGGAAGACGACTATATATAGGTACTTAAGAGCGATGGTTGAATATTAATTAAATAGTAATTAATGTGATCTGGCAGAAATTTCGAAAGATTAAGAAAGAAAGGAAATGAAGTTAGGAAGAGAAGACTTTCTGGTGGTAAAACAGTGGCACGATTATTACTCCGATCTAAGTCCCGCAAAAAGCGTAAGGTTTTCAGTGATGACTTGTCTTAAAGTGGAGGTTTAGAAATATTAAACTTACACTTGGTTGAATACTTACTAAGACTAAAAGTGACAAGTGATTAAAAAAGATTAGAGTGCCAAGCGGAGGAAGGGAAAACAAAAGGGAGGATTTATAGTGGCAATTTTCATTTAAAAGGACATGGAAGGAAATTTTTTAAATTAATCGTATTTAGTAATATATTATTATGAAAGAGGTGGGGGAGATAACCATGGCCATTTTCCCACCCATTTTTAAGCCCACGTGGTGCAACGAAGAGAGGAGGAGAGTTTTTGATTACAACATCAAAGGCAAAAAGGAGGTGAAAACTCAAGGAATTTTTAAGTAATTCTTAAGAAAAGCTCCTAAGAGTAAGCGGAGTTTAAGGAGAGGGTTGGTTGCCTAGAAGGAAAAAGGCTAGGGGAGCCTTCTAGCTCAGGTTAAGTGTACTATGCCTTTCCTACTTATTATTTAAAACAAAATGATATTGATTTTTGCAAAAAATATTTTCAATGGATTTTACTTTATGAATCATACTTATAAAGAAAGTATTAATGATATTCATAAGTTTTTAAAGAAAACAAAGCTATTTTGAAAGAATATGAACCTAATGACATATGTAAAATGAATTTTATGATTCTTATAACCAATTGAAGAGGAGGATGTTGGCCAAATTGATTATTCGTATAGTAAAGAGGGGTGGCCATGACAATGAATGATTTTAGTAGTGTTTGCGAAATGAAAATGATTGCCGCACAGTGATTTTAATATTATTTACATGAAATGGAATGCGTTAAAAGTGCTTACAGCTGATATAGACATGGGTTTATTACCGGGAAGACCCCCGAATATCACTTCAATTTGTTCTGAAGTTGATAATTGTACGAATCGATTGAACATGGATATCATCACTAGATGATATACATAGATTGAATATGAACATTCCTCCCTCCAATGTTGAGGTATGTAAGATTGCTGTCCCTCTTTCTTGTTGAATGGATCATCGAATCACTCATCAGGATTGAGGTTGTAGATAGCGCAGGTCTAGATGTGCACATTAGGAGCAGCTGATGCCCCGGACATTGATTGTCTATAAAAGCTGTAAAGACTACATTAATAGAAAGTTTAAATGATTTAAAATGAGTTATTGTTTTCCTTTTTTTTCCTTTCTATTTGGCTTTAACATGGTGGGTTTATGACTTAATGATTTCAGTATATTTCATAATAAAGAATGTTGATTTATTTGATTTGATAAATTTGTGTTTATTTTATAATAGTACACCACTAAGCAAAATGCTTAGCGATAGTTGCTTTTGTGCTATCGCAGGAAAAGGCAAGGATAAAGAACTAGGAGAGGATCATTTTTATTTGATTTAGATAATATGCTACTGATGTAGCTATTGTATATTTAACTTCTTTTGGAATATGTATGATGCATTAAACATTAACAGAACATCTATGTTATTTGAGCAGATACATGTAAATTATGATTGTATGAATTTCTATTATGTATCTAAGGTTTGAAAAGGATTTCAGTATGTAATTAAACCATCCATGGGCTTATGGCGGTTGATGAACCATTTTATGTGTTTTTGCTAATATAAAGTTGATGTTAAGAAATCATATTGAGCTTAAATGGAAGTTATGTTTCATTATGTTAGTAAAAATTACGAAAAAAAAAAATAGACATTTCTTTATAACAGACGAAAGAACCAAAGGAGTTTTACATTTAATAATTAAATCTACTTTTCTACCAAGTATAAATTTGAAAGAATCAACAGTATTAAGTCCCTTGTAGTATACTTAGTAACAGCATTTATAATACTTTAATGTGTCTTATTACAGTATATTACGGCGACCATTGCCATGTCTACAGTAAGTAAAGTTGGACATGTTATTTTGGTATGACGGGGGGCCACCGGCGTACACTTAGGCAAATCCCACATCAGTTAAGGACGGGGGTGTCCTATACATAAGAGGGGTGTGCCTTGATGCGTTGACCCGTTGTGGGGTGAAGATGGCTGGAGAGTTGGAAGAACTCCAGGGTTAACGTGCTCGCTTAACGGAAATCCTAGGTGGGTGACTTCTGGGAAGTTTCCCATTTCCCCCAAGAACAAAAACCCGTTGAGGGTGACTCGTACCGGAAGGCCCAAAGCGGACAATAATTTTAGCCATGCCAAGCGGCCCATGAAACAATTTGGTAATCAGGCAGCCACCCCGGTCCTCTCGCCGGTGGTGGGGCAACCTCAGCGAGGACGCTGAGTCCCTAAGGGGTGTAGACGGGAGGCACGGCTACACTTAAGGCATAATCCCACATCAGTTAAGACGAGGGGTGGCTCCGTTTATACATAAGAGGGGTGTGCCGTTGAATGGATTGGACCGGTTTTGGTGGTGAAATGGCTGGAGAGTTGAATAACTCCAGGGTTAAGCGTGCTCGCTAACGGAAATTCCTAAGATGGGTGACCTCCCCCTCCTGGGAAGTTTCCCATTTCCCCCAAGAACAAAACCGTGAGGGTGACCTCGTACGGAAGGGCCCAAAGCGGACAATATTCAGCCATGCCAAGGGCCATGACAATCAGGAGAATGAACCAGACCCCACTCCAATTTCAACATAAAAGCATCGTTCAAAGTTGAGAGACTACAAATACCCAAAACCCCCACGACCTTTAGTAACTGAACCACCAAACAAGGGAGCAAAGCCAACTTCCGATTCGAAGAAGTAGAACCCCATATAAACTGTCGACAAGACTTTTCAATAGAGAGGCAAACCTGATTCGGCAGGGGGCTGTTTACATGGAATAAATCGAAAGAGCTACTAAAACTGATTGAGAAAGAGTAATCCTTCCAACTAGCGATAATTGCGTAGCATTCTAGTTAGAAAGTCTCTTAGCCACCATATCAAGGACATGATTATAAGTGTATCCTACCATGAATGAGCGGCATACCAAGGTACTTGCCGAAATTGGTAGTTTCACGAAAACCCAAAACACTGCCTAGGGGGCAGTTCCGAGAGACCAAAACATTCATAGATAAGAACACTAAGTTTTAGTGGCATTAACTTTTTAACCTGAGCTAGAGCAAAAATCAGCCAACACAGAATTAATAGTTTTCGCTTGATCTTCTGAAGCTTCCGCAAAAAGGAACAGATCATCCACAAAAAAAAAAAAGATGAGTAATCAGAGGACCACATCTATTAAGAGTAATCGGCTTCTAAGAGCCATCACGAATCGCCCTGGTAATACAATGAGCTAATCTTTCCATACAAATTACAAATAAGTAAGGGGCTAGGGGACCCCCTTGACGGAGACCATGAGTAAGGTGGAAAATATCAGAGAGCTCACCATTCCATAGAACTTGCATAGAAGCCGTAGACGTAGTTCATAATAATTTCGATTAAAGAGTTTGGAATCCCCAAATCCTGTAAGGAATCATAAAGAAAATCCCAACACACTCTATCATAATCCTTTTTAAGATCAACCTTAATAGCCATAAACCCTTTTCTGCCCGTCTTTCTACGCATAGAGTGAATAGTTGAGCAATGATGATATTATCAGTAATTTTCCTTCCCGTAATAAAACTAGTCAGAGCCGAACCAATGACAAGAGGAAGGAAGGATTTAATTCTATTAACAATAATCTTGGTAACAATCTTATACAGAACCATGCATAGACTAATGGGCCTGAATTGGGAAATCCGAGTAGGATTATCAATCTTAGGAATTAACACTAAGGTGGTCAAATTAAGAGAAGGATCAAGCTTAACTGATGAGCTTTTGCATCACATAATCTCATATATGTAACCAAATATGAGTTTGAATTAATGAAAAAATAGCTTTTTGAACATATTTGCTATCATTTTCATTTTCAGTTTTTCTATATTAAATATGAAATGGTGAAAAAATTTGAGAGCTCTCTTCTTATTCAATATATATTTTCAATTTTTTTGAAATTTATGGAATTTTTTTAAAATTTTTCTATGATTTAATTGGATGTATTTTTGTAAAAATAATTTTTAAAATAGGTATCAAGAAAAAATCTTGAAATAATTGGATTAAAAGTAATTGCATGTTAAATATAAAATTAGATATTGCAAAATTTTTAGTTACCTTTAAATATATTTTTAATTTAACAAGTAATAATAGTCTTTTTTTTCAACCAGTTTAATTCTTTATCATTCTTTTTGAAATAGTAGTCCTTTTATTTTTTTTATAAAGTATATTATTTAAAAGGGAGAAAAATCTTTATATAGTTAATTATAAATGATAAAAGGACATATGTTAATTTTTATTATTTTTAATCCAAATAAATAGCAATTTAATTTAGTAACAAAATTTATTTAAACAAAATATTTATGTCCCGATGCATTGAATTGCGAGTAAAATATTAGATATTAGTTATTATGTTTAAAATAGGTATTTGAAATAAAATCAAACTCAAAATGAAATTTAAATTAAAGAGATGAAAAACATTCATACTTCATTAACTCAAGTTGGATAACTTAAAAAAAAAAAAAAAAAAAAAACATTCATACTTTCATTAACTCAAGTTGGATAACTTAAAAAAAAAAAAAAAAAAAAAAAAAAAAAAAAACAGCACAAACCTAACTTAGATAAGGGATAATTATATTTTTGGTGTTTTTACTTTTATTTTTTTTTCTATTTTGATGTCTTAATAGAAAACAGTAATGATTGAATGTTTTAATTTGTAAAATTTTACAATTTGGTGTCTCCGGCTAATATGGCATACCAGAAAAATTATTATACATATGTGGGACTCAATTTTTTATTACATGACAGCTTATTTGGCGAGAATGAACTAGAATATTTGCCAAGTAAGCCATTAATGATATGGAAACATTGAAAAATTACCATTATAACCTCCCTTTAATGTTTTCTAACAATCTCCTTCTCTTTAATCAAACGATAGAAAAGAAACCAAGGTACTCTTTTTCTTCCAGATACAAAGGGAAAGACTCCATTAACAACGTCAACACTAAACAACAACCACATCATATACCTATCCCTCTTGTTGGTGGTGGTGTGCCCACTCAAGTGGGACCCACACAATTATGAAAAGAAAAAAAAAAAATCAAAGGTTGGCAACCAACCATTGAATGGTTGGCATGTTGGCCCATGCCAGTTGAAAATAATGAAGAGCCGTGCATGAGCAATGCACGGCTCTCTCAAATCTTTGCCTATAAATAGAGGCATCCTATAAATAGGAGAGGATGTTTCTCAGTATAGATGCACCAACAAACGCGAGAGAAGAATTAGAGAGTTCAGTTTTAAGAAAGGGTTCTTAAAACGAAGGGTTTAGAAAAATAGTGAAGATTATTGGAGTGTTTTTGAGAAACACTTGTGAGTGACACTATTTTGTATTACTCTCTTTGTAAGCCTACTATTTTAATAGTGGAAGAAATATTCGAAGTTGGTCCCGTGGACGTAGCACTAAACAGTTGAGGGTGAACCACGTAAATTTCTGTGTATCTCATTTTAATATTTCCGCTGCTTAATTATTTTCGTAATTTTATTGTCGGTATCCTAATATAAAACACGGTTTGCATTCCTGGAGTGGCGGAGAATTAAGTGAACACCCTATCCTCTTATAGTGTTTTATAATTTAATTTGAATCATTTGAGTACAAATTTTCAAATGGTGTTATTTGGGATATTTGGTAATTTGGCATATTTTTTGGTTATTTGAATCGATGATATTAAATTCTTTTGATTTTAGATTGCATAAATTGCAAAATCCATAAAATTTTATCGTCTGGTTAGAAAAATGAAACTCATGTATTGGAAGGATTTTTTTAAAATAAAAATAAATGATTTAAATTTCAGGATTAATAAAAAAACAATACAATTGATATATGAATTATGGCTATTTTTTTCAACCAAACAATTAGAATGTGATTTAAATAATTTTTTTATATAAAATATAATTTAGTGGTCTTTGAAATATTTGTATCAAAAGAATGCAATAAAACTAAAACATTCTCGTAGTAGATTGATTCTCATTTCAATTGAACGATGAGATCTTTAAAGAGTAGATGAAATAACAAAAACAATCCTCAATTTTAATACTTTTTACCATTTTATCCAATTCTTTTATACTTTACTTTTTTCATATCATTTCCAGCCTACGTAAGATTATAGAAATTCAACTAATATAATTGTTAAAACTTTCTTTTTGACTTTAACACGATCCGAGATCGAGCTGCACATAGATTAGCTCACATATTCCAGTCATATTAAAGCTCATTGAGTCATACACAAATCAGTCAAATGCATAAATATACGAGTGAAATGCAGGCGACTATTCACCAGCTATCAAATATGGGCATAAAATTTGATGATAAAATACTCGGCCTTATGGTGCTTGCCTCCTTACCAGAATCTTGGGAGACTCTGAAGATATCAATAACAAACTCTACACCACAGAGTGGAGTTAGCTGGGAATTTGTTAAAACTGCTGTTCTGAATGAAGAAATGAGACGAAAAGCACATAATCCTTCTTCATCTCAGTCAGACATTTTTTTAGCAGATGCTAAAAGAAATAACCAGTCCAGAGGGAGGAGCCAATCTAGAAGTACAAATACAAGAGATAAGTTAGAGGCACCACACGATTTTTTACGTAAAGTACATGGATCAAATTATGCATTGGGCCTGCACAAATCTATATTATAAATAAATATGAGAATATGAAGAAAAATGAGATTACTTATAATAACCTTAATAAAAGTTTAGAAATTCTAAAATATTCTTAGTTATTGGATAATGAGTTCCAACTGTTCATTGAAGACACTATCAATCTTGCAACCCAAGAGACCAATTGGGTAATTGATAGTGGGGCTACACTTCATGCAACATCCCGAAGAGAGAATTTTTCATCTTACACACCAGAAAATCTGGGTGTGGTCAAGATAGCAGACGGCAAACTGTTGAATTTTAAAAGATGTCGTGCATGTACCAGACATGCATTCAAATTTAATCTCGGTTGGCAGACTTGATGATGAAAATTTCTGTAGCACCTTCAGAAATGGCAAGTGGAAGCTCACAAAAGGTTCCATGGTGATAGCAAATGGAAAGAAAGATCTAAAGCTGTATGTGATGCATGCGAAGCTCTCCCGAGATGCTTTTAATGTAGCAGAGGATGACAGTGCAGTTGAATTGTAGCATAAACGACTAGGCCACATGAGTGAGAAAGGAATGACAACTCTGGTTAAAAACAACATGCTACCTGGTTTGGATAAAGTCCATTTAGAGAAATTTAGAGAAATGTTTTCCTGATTGTATGGCAGGAAAAGCAGAATAAGTAGCCTTCAAGATTCCTCAGCCTTCCAAAGAATGAAGAAATGTGTTAGATCCTTTTGTACCACTCTCTCCAGATCTGTGTGGACCATTGAACGATGCATATGGTGGAAATCGATACTCTTCGTTACATTTATACGATGACCTTCTAGGAAAGACCTGGGTATAACACTTTTGAAAAGTCCAAAGAATCAAGTTTTAGATGTTTTTAAACAATTTCTAAACTTGTTGAACCTGGTTGAGAGACAGACAGGCAAGAAGCTGAAGTGTATCAGGACAGATAATGGTGGAGAATACACTGGGCCATTTGATGCTTTCTGCAAAGAGCATAGCATTCGACATTAAACAACACCTCCCAAGATGCCGCAACTGAATGGTTTGGCTGAGAGGATGAACAGAACTTTGATTGAGAGAGTCAGATTTTTACTTTCACATGCAAAGTTGTCAAAAAGATTTTGGGGTGAAGCTCTTCTTACAGCAGTTGATCTTATAAATCATTCACCTTATGTTCCTCTTCAGTATGATACTCTAGAAAGAGTATGGTCAGAAAAGGATGTTTCCTATGATCATTTGCGGGTGTTTGGTTGCAAAGCCTTCGTGCATATTCCTAAGGATGAGAGGTCTAAGTTTGATGTCAAGACTCGAGTCAAGACTCGACATATGTGTATTCATTGGCTATGGCCAAGATCAATTTGGCTGGCTATAGATTTTTTGATCCACTCCAGAAAAAGATGATAAGAAGTAGAGATGCTGTATTTGTTGAAAATTAGACTATTGAAGATGTTGAAAAGACTCAGAAGGAAGCTGCCGATAGATCTGAAGATGATTCAACAGATGTGCAAATGGTTCCTCCAACAACAGAACAAAGACAAGTTGGACATAAAGAAAATGTTCCACAAGAATAAGAGCCAGAGTTAGAAAATCCAGAAGTTCCTTATCAGAATAAACCAGAAGAAGATTTTGATGGTGTTCATGTTCAGCCACCAGCACTAGAAGGTTCTCAAACATTAAGAAGGTCTAGTAGAATCAGACAACCATCTACTAGATTCTACTAGATATTCAGCAAAATGAATATGTATTGATGACCTGACGGGGGAGAAGCCTAAATGCTTTGAAGAAGCAATGGAAAGTGAACAGCAAAGGAACTGGATTGAAAAGCATGCAAGAAGAAAATGAAAATCCTTACATGGAGAATAAAACTTTGAGCTGGTAAAGTTGCCCAATAGGAAGAAGCTTTGAAAGAACAAGTGGGTGTTGTCAGGATCAGCAGGACAACAAGCTCCAACCACGATTCAAAGCTAGAGACTGGTTGTGGAAAAGGATCAAATCAAAGAAAGGGTATTGATTTTGATGAATCTTTTCACCAGTTGTGAAAATGACATCCATTTCGGTACAGTGGCTCGGAAATGGCCGCCAGTTTTGATCTGGAAATCCGAGCAAACATGGATGTAAAGACTTGCCTTCCTACATGGAGATTTGGAAGAAGAAAATATACATGGAGCAGCCAGAGGGGTTTCATAAAAAAGGGAAAGAAGATTAATGTTTGTAAACCTGAAAGAAGAGCCTGTACGGCTTTGAAGCAGGCACCAAGACAGTGGTAACAAGAAGTCTTGAGTCGTTTGAATCTGTTATGGGGGAGCAAGGTTACAAAAAGACTATTTCAGATCACTGTGTCTTCGTAAAGAAATTCTCTGATGATGACTATATTATTCTCTTGCTCTATGTAGATGATATGTTGATTGTTGGTCAAAATTCTGTCAAAATTAATAGCTTGAAAAAACAGCTAAGTAAGTCTTTTGTTATGAAAGACTTAGGACCAGCAAAGCAGATTCTTGGCATGAAGATTACGAGAAATCGAAGAACCAAGAAATTATGGTTGTCACAGGAGAAGTACATTGAGAAAGTACTTCAAAGGTTAAAATGGAAAATTCTATAAGCGGTTAGTTGTCCTCCTTGCTAATCATAACTTTAAATTAAGCTCAAAAACAGTGACCCTTTTCTAACTGATGGAGAGAAAGGAAGAGATGGGAAAAAGATTTCCATATGCTTCAAAGCAGTTGGAAGCTTAATGTATGCCATGGTTTGTAACACGGCCAGATATGATGCTCATAGTCAGTCGGAGTAGTGATTTCGGTTTCTTTCAAATCCTGGAAAGGAACTTGAGCTGCAGTGAAATGGATTTTCAGGTACTTCGAGGTAGGCGACCAAAGTACATGTTTATGCTTTGGAGAATGAGAAGCCAGTATTAAGTCGGTATAACCGATGCAGATATGGCTTGGGGATGTGACATCGAGAAGTCCAACAGTCAGGGTATCTAATCACATTTGCAGGGGAAAGCTTGTCATGGCAGTCAAGATTGCAGAAGTGGTTGCTCTATCAAACAACTGAGGCACTGAAATTCATAACACTAACAGAAGCATGCAAAAGAGTTGTTGTGGATTGAAGAAGTTCTTGAATGAAACTCGAAATTCATCAAGAACGATATTTGATTTTCTGCGATATGCCAAAGTGCAATTCATCTTGGGGAAGAATTCTCTTTCATTCAGATCAAAGCACATTGATGTTAGATATCATTGTGGATCAGGGATGGTATTGGAGAAGATAGCAGTTAACAACGCTTGAGAAGATCCATACAGATGAAAATGGATCAGAGTATGTTTAACGAAGATTCTTCCAAGACAAGTTTTGAATATTGCCGATTAGGCTGCAGGGATGATGGAGAGTATGGCTAACGTCCCCACTGAGCGTGCAGGGGGAGATTTGTTGGTGGTGGCGTGCCCACTCAAGTGGGACCCACACAATTATGAAAAAGAAAAAAAAAAAAATCAAAAGGTTGCAACCAACCATTGAATGGTTGGCATCATGCCAGTTGAAAATAATGAAGAGCCGTGCATGAGCAATGCACGGCTCTCTCAAATCTTTGCCTATAAATAGAGGCAGGAGCATTCAGCACAGATGCACCAACAAGAGCAACGAAAGAATAAGTGAGAAAAATAGAGAGTTTTTATGAGTTTTAAGAAAGGGTTCTTACAACTAAGGGTTTAGAAAATAGTGAAGATTATTAGGGTGTTTTTGAGAAACACTTGTGAGTGCCACTATTTTGTATTACTCTCTTTGTAAGCCTACTATTTTTAATAGTGGAAGAAATATTCGGAGTTGGTCCTATTCGGAGTTGGTCCCGTGGACGTAGCCCTGAACATGTTTGAGGGTGAACCACTGTAATTTTCTCAGTTGAGGGTGAACCACGTAAATTTCTGCGTGTCCCAATTTTAATATTTCCGCTGCTTAATTATTCTCGTATTTTTATTGCCGGTATCCTAACACCTCTCTCTCTCCGCAACATTTCTTCGATTTTGCCTTCATTTTTTTCTCCATTCTCTCTCTCTTGATTTGGCCTTTGATTTTCATTTTTCAATTTGCATTTTGGTGAGTTCCCTTTTTGATCTATTTTTTGCTTTAATATTTTGATCGGTTTGAAATTTTTCTTTTAATTTTGCATTTTCATATGATCTCTTTTCTCATTTGTTTTTAGATTTGTTATCTTTTTATATCTATTAGGTTATTCTAATTTTTATTAATTTTTAATACAATATATAGTGTATTGTTATTATTTTTAATTGGCTCTGCCTCTGGCTTTGTTGAGTTGAGAAGAAGAGGATAAGTAGGCGACTCCACTGTTCAACACAGTGCTTATTGCAAACGAATAGCTATTTTCTTCAAATAGATACAACGATGCAGTTCTGTTTGGATGAAACTGCGTGTGTTTGAAGAAGTAATCTGACAGCAGGATTGTAATTACAGACAATTATAAAAAAGGTCATAATGGTGATTTCCTAATGTTTCCATATCATCAAGGGCTTACCTGGCAAATATTTCAGCTCCTTCTAGTAAGCTGCTGTATGATAAAAATTGGACTCAACACATGCATAATCATTTTTTTGCTTGCTACATCTTCATCGTTCAAAGACACCAAGACACCAAATTGTAAAATTTTATAAATTAAAGTTTAATTGTTGCCGTTTTTTATTGAGACATAAAAATAAAAAGAAGGGAAAGTTCAGAAACTAAAAATATAATTATCTCTTTAGATAATGATTATTAATATAATATTTTTTACATTACAACTGACCACAATATAATCGGAACATAATATAAATGAAAACGGCTATTTTTAGAGTTTAAAAAAATGTTATTTTAAAGAGGGAAGTAGAAATAATATTTTTTTAATTAGATGTTAGAGTGCATGATATGTAATAAAAAAATTTATTATATAAATGAAGTCAATATAAATTAATTATTGTATTTATTTCATTTTAAATAAAAATTATATTTTAGTATTATATAAATAAAAAATTAAAACGAGTAAAGTAAATATACGCACCTCGTGACAACGCGCCTCGAAAACCACCGCGGCACCTACTCTCATCGTCGGCAAGACGCCAACCACTCACGGACACTACCAGCCTTTCTTCCATTTCTGAAAAAAATAATGACAACCCGAATCGCTCCTGGAGTTGGAGCGAATTTACTTGGCCAACACTCGGCGGAGAGGAACCAAGACGCCACCGCATACGTCGGCAATCTTGATCCTCAGGTGGCTGAGGAATTGCTTTGGGAGTTATTTGTTCAAGCAGGTCCCGTTGGTAACATCTTCAATTTTTTTTCTTTAAACTCTTCTCCTTTCTGTTATTGTGAGTTTTATTTTTCATTAGTTTAATATTATTCCTAATTTTATCCTCTCTATTTGTAGTTAATGTATATGTTCCAAAGGATAGAGTAACAAATCTCCACCAAGGATATGGATTTGTAGAATTCAGGAGTGAAGAAGATGCTGACTATGTAAGTTTATACCAAGTGGGCATTGCCTGGCTTTTCTTTATTGTTTTTATTAGTTTGGAAGGACTGCTTCAACTGTAAATTTGATTAATATGCAGGCAATTAAGGTTTTGAATATGATTAAGCTTTATGGGAAGCCAATTCGTGTAAATAAGGTACAAAAAATTTAAGCTCATTAGCTTTGATTGTTTGTTTTGTTACTTGGTTGTGAGGATTTTTAGCTATGTCAACTTATTGTGGTTTTCATTTTTGTATTTTTTCGGTTTTAGGCATCGCAAGATAAAAAGAGTTTGGATGTAGGAGCAAATCTATTCATTGGAAACTTGGACCCTGTAAGTTGATTTAATTTTGTCAAAAGAATGCTGGGTGTGGCGGATATTTTTGTTACCGTTGATTTTGAAACTAACAATTTTACATTTTGCAGGATGTCGATGAGAAACTTCTGCATGATACTTTTAGTGCCTTTGGAGTTATAGTTACCAATCCCAAGGTGATTCCCCTGAACTTTATCTCGGTTGCATCTGATTTTATAGTACTATTAGTTTGAATTTGTGTCTAGGAACTTTGGGTAAAAATGCAAACAAATGATGGAGGGAAATAAAATTATAAGCCCGTGTCCTATAAGAGCTAAATACATCCTGTCTGATCCATAATATTTATCTGTCTTGTTTTGTGAAGTTTGAAATGACCAACTGATCATTGTTGATGAGTATTGCTAGTGAAATCTTCAAGTCTTATGAAATCTCAAATTTGACAAATCTGGGTGCTTATAATCCTCCTCTTCCTCAGCTAAAGAAACGGAAGGAGTGCATGTATCTGTTTGTGGGGGTTGAGGCTCCTGTTTTTTGCTGTGACATGAAAACTAAAGAAATTTTGTTTAAAATGGTTGGTGTTTCCTGTTGGTGTGCCAAATAAACCTTTTGGGCTTCCTTAGAAGCTCCATGGTTTGAGTGCAAGCTTTTGGACTGTCATGAGAGCATGGCTGATGTTGCTGACCTTAGTAGTTGTATAGAACTCAGGGATAGACTCTACACTAATCAAATTTTAGAGTGGATTCAGGTTATCTCAGTCTTGTGTTTATCTTATATTAGCCTTATTTTTGGCCTAGATACTATTATATATAGAATAGGCTTACCATCCTTTTTATAAGAATGCTCACTTGGGAATAAGAACTTAAAAAGCATTCTGATTCTTGAACTACATGATAATTGATGTTGCTGACCTTAGTAGTTGTATAGAACTCAGGGATAGACTCTACACTAATCAAATTTTAGAGTGGATTCAGGTTATCTCAGTCTTGTGTTTATCTTATATTAGCCTTATTTTTGGCCTAGATACTATTATATATAGAATAGGCTTACCATCCTTTTTATAAGAATGCTCACTTGGGAATAAGAACTTAAAAAGCATTCTGATTCTTGAACTACATGATAATTACCTTACACATTAATTCTCCTCATCTTTTTAAGGCAGATGGAGCCATTAATGTTGTGATTGTGTTATTTTAGTGTTAGAAATTCTGGGGTTTTTTATATTTAAATTTGTTCTGATGTTTAATTTTTCACATTTAACAACTATGGTGGAAGTAGTACAGTTATTTTGATTTACTAGACAGCAAGGGTCACCAATGTGGGGTAATTATATATTATGGAATTATCCATTTAATAAAAAATATTAAAAATATTCGCTGGGTCACCCTAAGCCCACTAATGTGGCATGCTTTATGCACAGCAAGCTGGCTTTGTGGGTACCATAAGTTGCAGGTTCAAATTTAAGTTATTTTTCTCTCATTTATTTGAAACATCTAGGTGTGTGTTGTTTACACAGGCATGTGATTGATAAAAACTTTTTTTTTTCTGATTATTTTTGTTGCTAATTTCATCAAAATGTGAAGCATACTTCATACTTGCTTTTGTCTTCTGATGGTTTGCACTTATATTTTTCAGATAATGAGAGATCCTGAGACTGGAAATTCCCGTGGTTTTGGCTTCATTAGCTATGATTCTTTTGAGGCATCTGATGCGGCAATTGAGGTACCCTCCTTTCCATTTGCATTTATGTTCTCAAATTTTCCAGAGAAATATTATTAGTTTCTGGAGTTAATGAATCCAGGAAAATAGTATTGGTTCATTTGATTAGAAGTACTTCAATTGCTTAGAAATAGAGAGAATTATACCTGTTTACTAGGGGTTTGTACTATAAGTTAAAAGCAATTCCTCATGTGCATCAAAATATCATCAAATCATTTCATCCAGGATTTAGATGCTTAGGGGGTTTATACTATCAGGTTAAAATTCAATTTCTGATATACATCAAACTATTTCATCTAGGATAGATGCTTAATTTGACCCCTCATCTTTCTTGCGATTTCAATTATCGTAAATTAAACTTTGGACTAATGATGAACTTATCCCAATTTTTGAGAAAAAAATAAAGTAATTTCTGTATTTCAAAGTAATAAAAGACATTTAAAATGAAAAAAGAAAATGCGGATTCCAAAACCAAAAGCTTTCCATATGCTATCCTTTCTCCATTATCCACAACCAAACACCAAACTGCAGCTCTCTTCATAACCATCTTTACACCCTTAGATGCAGAATCTTGAACCAAAATCTAATTGATACCGCACGTGCCAATGGAATGGGAAAAATCAAAAGTATAAAGTTTGCGAAAATGAATAAAGGTGGAAAGAAATCCAGAAAGTTGCTGTAAAAGAAGACAGGCATGAGATTGAGGAACTTGGACAAATCAGGAGTAGTCTATATGGGTGAGAAGTGCAGTGGGTTGATTGTTTGAATCAGTTTTTGGTTTGAAGTTGAGAAGTGGAGTAGCATCAAATTGGCGAAGCATGTTCACTTTGTGCAACAAGAGAGTAGAGCCACAATCATTTGGGATTTTGAGTAAGAGTTTTATCTGGGTTTTGGGTTCTGGTGGAGGTGGATGATTTTGGTAGTTGAAATCTAGGATTGTGGTGGAGCTGGGGGATTTTGATAGTTGAAATCTATGATTGTGGTGGAGGTGGTTGACAAGGATCGATTGTAAGATGAACAGAAGAAGCTGGAAAACCGCATCGTCCTTCATTTGTCTATGGTTTTAGTTTTCTTTCCATTTTAAAATGAATATCAAAAAATGAAAAAAAAAAAATTTTTTATTATTTTTGGAAAACAATTGTGCTAAACTCATCCTAAATTGAAAGTTTTTGTACTAACTTTTTCCACAACTTAATTTTGAACCTAGTGGGAGACCATGAAAAAGTTGAAGGCCCTTATCCTTTCATCTAATCTGGTTTGATTATTTCAAAACCTTAGTTTGTTTGGTTTGGAAGTGAAAGTTTCTAGTTTGGCTTCAGGAAAAAAAAAGAAAAAAATATAAAGTTCGTGGTGGTTTGTGATCAAGCCAGCATTCTTGCCATCGAGCCAAAAAAGAAAAACAGATAAAGAGTTGGCTCTATTTTTTTTTGTGGGGGTGGGTTCAATAGTTTTAGATTGTGACGCTGTCTAAATCTTCTCTATGAGGCAGCGCCGCCAAGTAGTCCCTCTTTATTCTTTTTGCCATCTGCTTTCCTTCTAGCTCTTCCTTCCCAGCAAGACTCCTTTTTCTGTAAGTTCTTCCTCGGTTCTACTTCTGAAGCGTTCTTTCCTTCTTCTTCTCCAATCCCTGCCTCCCCCCCAAAAATCTTTTCTTCTTCTTCTCTGCCCATTAGACCTAAAAACTAAACTAAAATCAACTGGACTGAAGCAAACCTCTAAAAATAAGTTTGGTTATGCTTGGTTAATCTAAATATCGCTGTTTGATTCAATTTTATATTTAGGTTAACAGGAAGCTTTGGTTTAGTTTAAAATGGTTACTAGCTGAAATGGTTGGATAGTTAATACCTTGTCTCATTATTTAAGTAATCACTATGACTTGATTTGTACTTACTGAAGCATATGTAAATTTTCTGGATTTTAACAGGCAATGAATGGTCAATATCTTTGCAACCGTCAGATTACTGTATCGTATGCATATAAGAAAGACACGAAAGGGGAGCGTCATGGTACCCCAGCAGGTGAGGCTTGTAGACCGACTTATTGCTCTAATATATTCTTGTGCTACGTATTTTCTAACCTCTTACTATGAGGTTCCTTATCTGGTCAAAGTATACTGTGATAGTTATTTTGATCTGAAATACAGTAGTAAAGTTTTCTATTTACATATTTTTAACAGAAGTGGTTTAATTATTATGATACAGAGAGAGTTTTGGCTGCAAGCAATCCTAGTGCCCAAAAGAGCAGGCCTCACACTCTGTTTGCTAGTGGGCCTCCAAAGCTGCCAACCGTTGCTCAGGCCAATGGAGCAGTCGGTGCACCAGTGCCTCCACGCCCATTTGCAAATGGTGGTGTTCCTCCAGCCCCAATTCCAGCACTCCGCCCACCACCCCCACCAAATGCAGCTTTCCCACCAATGCAGGTAGCAGGACAACCTGCTTGGCAGGGTCAAGTTCAACCACCACAGCCAGGTCAAGCCATGCCACCCCCAGTTATGCCTCCACCTCAAATGCAGTTCAGGCCCCCGCCACCAAACATGCCACCGCCCCCTTCCCAGGTAGCTCAAGCCCCTCTCCCAAGGCCTCCGCCACTGGCTATGGGAATGGGAGTCCCACAAGTATGGCGGCAGCCACCACCTCCACAGCAGTTGCCTGGAGGACCCTTTATGCAACAAATGTTGATGCAGCCACCTCCCCCACCACCACCACTAAGTTGAAGATTGGAGTGACTATTCTCAATGCTGTCTGACACCAGCTGTTTTCTCGGATGGTTCTTGTATTATCATCTACAAGCGTCCATAAATTAACTGAGATGAAAGAGGTGTTTCGGTTTTGCAAAATAAACTTGACAACGTGCGAAATGGGCGGGTAGTCTAATAGAAGTTGCAGAGGATAGAATTAATCTCTCCTTGCTTTCCTGTATTTCTCAAATACTAAATGTTTAGCAAATGTCTTTAACTAAATGTTTTTAGAAAGTAGTCTAATGATTAGGCAATACTCTTAATCCAGGTTTTTTTTGTCTTGAAGGGAAAAGCACATTAATCAAAAATTATAATGACCCCAATTAATTAGAATTCGCTTAAGGTAGGTTTACAAAGAGGGCAAATCGCTATTTTCTGAAATAGCTTGAAAAGGGGGTAAAATGCGCTTTCTCCCGAGTATTTAAAATGACTCTTTCTAGTTACATCTCACTTCTCGAGGTCTGTTGGGCATTCTTTTGAGTGCAAATTATATACTTTATTCACGAAACTTATTTAATTTTGAATATGTTAAAAATAAAATATTTCTTAAATAAGAGTGGGTAGATTTTTAAATGAAATAAAATTAATATTTATTATTTCTTTTCTGATATCTAAATTTTAGCTGGAGTTTATTTAAAAAAAATATATATATATAAAAACTTCTGAACTGAAATTCACCAATTAAGTGAACTGATTACTCTAAGACTAATATATCATCTGTTGCAACGGGTTTCCTGCAAGTCGGCATATATATAGATAATACAGGAGGGATCCGCGTACTTTGGTTGGGAGATAATAATTAATACCTTATGGTTCAAAAGTTCGGTGCCTAAGAAAAAAAAAAAAAAAAAAAAAAAAAAACCGCGTACTTTGGTTGGGAAGATAATAATTAATAACCTTATGGTTCAAAAGTTCGGTGCCTAAGAAAAAAAAAAAAAAAAAAAAAAAAAACTGAAATTTTAGAGCAATAAAATAAAGAGGCCTAACGCCTACCTCATACTAAAAAGAAAATAATAATTAAAAAAGCCAAAAAAAAAAAAAAAAAAAAAAAAAAACTGAAATTTTAGAGCAATAAATAAAGAGGCCTACGCCTACCTCATACTAAAGAAAATAATAATTAAAAAAGCCAGTGTTCTATGAACAACGTTTTTGTTATGGTATTGCGTTTAGAATATGCATCATCAAATAATAATAATAATAATAATAAATAACTTTTTTCTTAAAAAAATGAAGGGAAAAGAAGGTCAACAACTTCTGCTCTAACTCAATCACGTCCTTAGTTTTGGTCGTGTATTTGTCTTGTCCTCTTACCTTTTAGCTTTTCAAACTGGCCAAACTCTCGTTATCTTCAAAAGCCAATTTCGTCCCTTCAACCATACAAACAAAATCCATAACAAAACCCCATTAATGAATCCTTCAGAAGAAAATTGCTTTGATCTTCTACCAGACTCACTTCTTCTCATTATCTTTAACAAACTAAGTGATGTTAAATCTCTTACTCTTTGCCTTTCAGTTTACGCTTTGTGTCTCTTATCCTTCAAACAAACACCATTTTTCTCTCAATCCCTCCTCGCATACCCATTAACTCAAAATCAAACCATAGGCTATTTCCCTTAAATCTTTTCAAGATTCTGTTAAGTAAGTTCATTTGCAAATCTCTCCAGTTCCTTCAACGTATCAAAGCAACTCCTAAAAATTAAATTGCAAACTCCTCTAATAGTATCTCATATTACTCGCCTATTGCTTAAATGGAAAGCAAAATTTGGTAGCAGGATCAAGAGTTGCATTGTTCTTGGAGCTACTTCATTTCAAGAATGTAAAGGTCATTTAAAAGAAAATACAGTTGAGCAAGTTTTGACTGAAGAAGAGCTTAAGTTACGCGTTGTGTGGACAATTTCTTGCTTGATTGATGCGTTTGCAAGGCAATGGTCATTGAAGATAGTTTTAGCAGAACATTATGCCCTTGAAAATATGATAATAAGTGATGTTAACAAGCAAGGAATGACTTTTGTAGGGAAAAGTGAGATTTTTTATATGAGAAATGAAAAAATTTCATCGGAAATATTAGAATCGTCATTGGAAAGGAGCCGAATACCGGATTTATATATGAAGGTATGGTATTTGCCTGTGTTAGAGTTACCGGAAACAGGTTAATTACTTGATGAAGGGGCAACCCTTGTTGTTATTAGACCTGTTGATGACGTGCTTAGAAATGGAAGTGGTGATTATGATGTTGGTGATGCTGATGATGGTGAATCGTTCTTTGACGGGGAAGAACATGAAAAGAAAGCATTTGATGAAGCTGTGAGGATGATGATGAAGATGAAGAATAGCTACGTGTTGACAATGAACTCCGATGAGTTTATTAAGTTCGTAAATTCATTTAAACTTTAGCATTTTTTTCTTCTTTTAAACTGTTGCTGATGTTTGAATAAATGAATAAGATACTGTTTTTGAAATATAATTCTTTACAAATAATATCAAGAATTACAAATAATCATACAGACCACACTTTATATATTCGAAGTGGATTCAATAGTTAATTTAAACATGAAAATTCATTCATAAATGAATTTTTTTTTTAAAAACAAGAATGAATTTTTTTTTTAAAATCAATTCTTGTTGGAGATGGATAAGCCATCAATTAGTATTATATTCTACAGCAGCAATAGAAAGTTGACGGGAAAGTTAGCCAAGAGAAGGCAATTAGCTAGCATACACGGATTGAGATGTCATTTGTGTAATTTATTGGAGCTGTAATTTGTGTTAGTTTAGTATGTTTTTCTTCTTTATACAGATAAACATATATACTTGTAAAGCAAATTAACCAATTAATGAGAACTATTGTTTTTCTCAATTTCATATTTTCTTTCAAATTCACAAAAATTCACATGGTAGCAGGGCTATCAATCTAATATTTTCTTTTCCATTTTCCTTCATTTTCTTTGAAACCAAACACGTCATAATTCGTGTTTTACTTCAAAGTAACATACCAAAATTACTTTTCCTTGTTCTTCATTCAATCTTGATTATATTGATATACTTTAAATCAAAAGTTGCTCATTATATTTCATGTTTGAACAAGTTATGACTACACTTGTAATTTATTTGACTCAAGATCCATTGAGTACATATTTTCTCCATCCAAATGAGAATCCAGCTCTAATTCTAGTTTCTCCTGTTCTTATTGGTCCTAACTATCATTCCTGATCTAGAGCTATGAAGATGGCTTTGTTGTCTAAGAACAAGTTAAAATTCATAAATGGGACTTTGGGAAGTCCTATTATTACAAATCATACATATTCTGCGTGGAAACACTGCAACACTATGATTTTATCACAGTTAATTCATTATTTATGTCCATCTATAACTTAGAGTATTATTTAGATTGAGAAAGCAAAAGATATATGGAAGGATCTTAAAGAGAGGTTTTCTCAAGAGAATGTGTTGAGGATTTCTTTTTTAAAAGAGGAGATAAATTCTTTTAGACAATGTGAGAGATCTGTATCAAATTACTTTACTGATTTGAAGATACTTTAGGATGAATTGGAAAATTTTAGGCCCATATTTGGTTGCACATGCTCTAATCCTTATAATTGTGGAAATATGATCAGATTTGAGCAATATCAGGAGCATGATTCATTTGCAACAATTAGATCAGAAATCATACTTATTGATCCATTTCCAAACATTAAGAATGACATTTATAGAAAGCAAAAAAAGAAGAAAAAGCAATGAAGAAAAAAATAAAATAAAGTGAAAACTAAACTACAAAATTAGGAAGTATTATCTCTAGCCCCTTGATGGAGGTTCTAGGACAATCACACATCTCCCAATTGCAATGTGAAAAGAAGAACAAAATAGGTGGTTTTTGGTGAATTTAGTCCGCAATATGAGTTTAGATAATCGAGCCTGCCTGTGTATCCTTTATAATGGGAATTAGAACCAAGCAGTTCTATCCATGCTAAAATGGGTGTTGATTTATTTTAATTGAGAAAAACAGGTTCATTAAAGACCTTGTTTATCATGTTTTTCAAGGTATTGAATTGTCTATTTGTAAGAAAGATTGTTTTGGTGTTGGATTGCCAAATTTAAAAAGAAAGGCTCTTTGGAGCCATTTTAAATGAAGAGAATTGAGTTAATGACCATAGAGGACTTACCTTAGCCTTTTGGCGAGACACTCGTGAAGAATCAGTGGGCTTGTCACACCTTACCTTACTGTAAGATATGGCATGTCACCCGTAATATACTTAATAAGCACTTAAGTCTTATAAATGCTTACTAAGTATCGAGACACTCCGTCGGAAGAATCAGTTATGGGCTTGTACAACCCTTTACCTTATCTGAGTAGGCAAGATATGGCTGTCAGCCTTTGCGTAAGTCCACCTCACACTCACACGCACATCTTAAGTCTTGATAAAGTGCATTACTGGGAAGTATTGGAGCGGACATGAAGATTGGAGGACTACAAGGGCGCTTAGGAATACTATGTGGATTCCGGATCTAATTAAGGGTTGTAGTAAAAAAAGTAGAGATTTAATCTATTAAATGTAGCAAACGTCCTTTTTGGTTCTTTCATCTGTGGTGGAGATAGGGCAAGGCTGAGAAATGTTCGTTTGTTTTTTTTTTTCTGTAAGTTTACTAAAAGCATATAAAAATCAACTTCCATTAAGCTCAATATGATTGGCTTATATGGACTAAATTAATATTAAGACAAGAAAACGTAGGAGGAATTCTTTGGTTCCATTTACAATCCTCATAAGCCCATGGATGGTTTAATACATACTGAAATCCCTTTTCAAAACCTTAGATACATATAGAAAATTCATTATTATCTATATTCAATAATTTACATTTATTACCTGCTAGTATATACATAGATGTTCTGGTAATCAGTTTAAATACATCATACATATTCCAAAAGAAGTCAATATACAATAGCTACATCAGTAGCATATTATCTACGTCTAATAAAAATGATCCCTCCTAGTTCCTTTTTCCTTGCCTTTTCCTGCGACACGCAAAAAGTTCTTAACATATCGCTAAGAATTATGCTTAGTGGTGTACTATTATAAAATAAAACATTATGCAAAATTCAAACCCTTATATAAAATAATATCATAAAGTCATAAACCCACCAATGTTAGAGGAAAATATAATAATAATATATAATTAAATAATACCATTTTAAATCATAAATTCATAAATGTAGTCTTTACAGCTTTTATAAGAATCAATTCGCGAGGGCCCATCAGTGTCTAATGTGCACATCTAGACTGCTATGCCCTCCAACCTCAATTTGTGATAATGATTTCAAAACAGAAGAGGGAGCAATCTACAACCCTCAACATGAAAGGGAGAAATTCATATCAATCATATCTCATCTAGTGATGATATCATGTTCAATCGATCGTAAATATCAACTTTCACAAATGAAGTGTATTCGGGTGTCAAATACATGTTTTCTTATATTAGGGGCTGATACAGACTTTATAAACCATGTCCAATTCATGTAATGGCAAATGAGGGTGGAATAATCACTGTGGGCAACCATTTTCCCATTTCACCAAACACTAACTAAAAATCATTCAGATCACGGCCACCCCTCATACTACAGAAATCAATTGGCCAACAGTCCTCACTCTTTCAAAGGTATACAGAATGATAAAATTCTTTACATTGTCATTAGGATCGATGCTTTCAAAATAAGGCTATTGTTCTTCTAAAACATGTGAAATCATTAACTCACTTTTATAATTATTGTATTCACTAAAGTAAAATCATTGAAAACAATTTTGCAAAATCAATCTCATTTTGTTTAAATAAAAGTGGGCAGGAAAGGCATAGTACAACTAACCTGTTAGCTATGAAGGCTCCCCGGTAGCCTTTTTCCTCTAGGTCAAACCAGAACCTTTTTCTCTCCTAATCCCCTTTCGTCTCCGAAGATGTAGCATTGAGATTAATACTGGCATATTAACTTCAATACTACATAAATATATAGCCTGGTAGACCATGCCAGCAGCATGCACTCTAATAGAAGCCAATAAAGCATTAGAATGTAGTATTTCGGGATGCTTTGCTCTTCTTTCCTTTTCAACTATGCTATATGTCCAAAGGTCATATGACTTTAAGTTTACACGCACTCGGAACACTTCATATCCAACACTTAACCGACATCCTATGAAACATACTACTTAACAAATTAAACATAGAAGTCACACTGGATGCTAAATTCAATTCAAATGTTATGAAAATGCAGATATTTCATTTTGCATATGACGCCCAGCTTGATGCAGAATTTCAGCATATGAGCAGCTTGCATTCCGTTGGCTATATCTTACTTTCCTCATATTCATTTGCCCTGAAATTTTTACATCATGTTCCCAACATCTTAGGGTACTGCCCTGTAAAATTTCATAATTTTTAAAGCTCATTTGCATTGTCAAATGACATAATTATAGAATCTGAATGTCAATTTTTCTCATGTTGAGCAGCCTGCACTCATTTAATTATAACTCCATTTCCTTTTATCCAATGGCCTTACCCTTTTAACACGACCTTCCCAACATCTCAGAATATCTCCATATAAAATTTCATGAATTTTGAAGTTCATTTGCTTAGTCAAATAGGTCAATTACAATTACAGAAGTAAAGTTCAGACAGCCCAACTGTAGGGACAGGTCCAAACAATGAATAGTTTTGCTCAAGCATCTTCACTCACTTCCAGCACCAAAATTCATGCAATTCAACTCTTCTATTACTATACATAACATCATAATTAAGATAATATCAAGAATCCCTAGGTCATGGCATATCAAATACAAAACTCAAAATCATCCATCTTGGTGAATATGCAAATAGACTTTGAAATTCATACATAAATAGTTTTCCAACATCTTAAATCACCTTAACTCAATTCTAAATCACTTCATCTTCACCAAATCAGAAATGAACAGCAAGCACCTCACTTCAAAGTTCATGGAATTCAAAAATTAAATTCCACAGAAAAGGAGGAGTGAAAGATATACTACACTTTTTCTTAAGAATTACTTGAAAATGATTTTCACCTCCTTTTTGCTTGATTTGTACTCAAAACTCTCCTCCTCTCTTCTTGAACGAATTGGGCTGTAAAAGTGGGTGGAAAATGGCGTGGTTATCTCCATCTCTTCATGATAATATGTACTAAACATTATTAAAAATTCCTTCCTTGTCCTTTAAATGAAAATTGCACTATAATCCTCCCTTTTGTTTTTCCTTCATCCTTTGGCACTCTAATCTTTTTAATCACTTGACTTTAGTCCTATTAGGTATCAACCAAGTGTATTTAATATTCTAAACCCCACTTCAGAAAAGTCATACTCAAATTACCATTTTTCGGGCTTTCCGGGTAAAATCGTGCTTTCTCAAGAAGTCATTCCTCTTTAACTCATTTTTAGAAGTCATTCCTCTTTAAAACTCATTTTTTGATTCCTTTAATTCCTTTTCAAATTGATTTTAATCACATTAATTACCATTTTAATTAATATTTCACATCCTCAATATCTTAGCGTTTCCCAATTGTTCTAATTTTTCCTTTCATTCTCGGATTAACGAATTCATCGAAAAAAGCTAGAATAGCAGGAAACAAAAAGCTAGAATAGCAGGAACTACAAAGTTGAGGATATTACAACTCTTCCCTCCTTAAAGAAATTTCGTCTCGAAATTTTACCTGTTATAGATCGCTGAATAATTGTGGATGTTGTCTTCTCATATCTTCTTCACGTTCCCGAGTAGCCTCTTCTCTGGAGTGGCTTCTCCATAACACTTTAACTAAGGGAATCTGTTTATTCCGAAGTTGCTTAACTTCCTTAGCTATGATAGCCACCGGTTCTTCATCATATGTGAAGTCTCGATTAACTTCAATTGATTCTACAGGCAATATATGTGAAGGGTCAGATCTATATCTCCGAAGCATAGAAACATGGAAAACATTATGAGTCTTATCGAGTTCTGGTGGTAAGGCTAACCTATATGCCAATGGACCAATCCTCTCAAGTATTTCATAAGGTCCTATGAAGCGAGGACTCAATTTTGCCTTTCTACCAAATCTCATAACACGCTTCCAAGGGGAAAACACCGCTTCAAGGGGAAACCTTAAGGAATACTTTATTCACCCACATGTATACTCCTAAATCTCTTTCTTCTTTAGATTCCACATATGGACTTTGATCTATCATGCAGCTTGCTGTTCAATCTTTCTTTAAATTACTTTGATCTTTTCTTCTACTTGTTAGAATAATTTCAGGGAACTAGCAATTGCTTGTCACCAACTTCATCCCAACATAGGGGTGTCCTACATTTCTACCATATAAAAGCTTCATTGGAGGCATTCCGATACTTGTCTGGTAAACTGTTATTATAAACAAATTCCATTAAAGGCAAATAACTTTATTCCCAGCTACCTTCGAACTCAAGCAACCCAAGCTCGAAGCATATCCTCCCAATAATTTGAATTAATTCCTCTCAGATTGGCCCATCCTGTCTGAGGATTGGGAATGCAGTTACTTAAAATTTCCAATCTAAGTGGGCCCAGGGCTTTTCTTGTAAAAGCTAGTCCCAAAATCTAAATGTGCAATTTCTTGGATCTCTATCAGGGGGAAAACAATAGATTACTGGGCCACTCCATGTAGCTTAAACTATTTCACCAATATATATTTCTGCCATATTTCTCTAAAACTTATAATCTGATCTTACAGGGTTATGGAAATGAAGCACTCTTCGTCAAATCTATCCACAATAACCCAAAACGCATCATGTTCCTCTGAGTCGTGAAGTCCCATTAGAAATCCATAGTCACTCTTTTCCCATTTTCCCATTCTGGAATCTAAAGTGGTGATTGAATCCTGCTGGTACTTTGATGTTCTGCCCTTACTTGTGACAAGTTTAGACATTTTTTAGCTACCAAATCAGCAATTATCTTTCTCATTTTACCAGTCCAACCAAATTAGTCCTCTTCAAATCCCTATACATTCTTGGGTCCCGCCTGGATGTATAGCAAATGGAGACTCATGTGCTTTCTTCAGATTGAGATTGTCTTCAAATCTAAATCTGAAGGAACATATAACCGGTCCCCAAATATCGTTAATAACCCCATCTCTTACTGACAGAAAATTCTGGTTCGTTTTACCATCTGGTGTCTCTGAAAGAATCTTTTGATTAATTCATTCCATCAGTCAATATTGGCTGCTCTAATTCTTTGATCAAAACCAAGTAGAGGGCTAACCTGAAGATTTAACTAACACCCAAATTGTCAGAAATCGTCTCAAACTTCGCATTAATAGACCGTAGATTCATGGGACTAGAGATAATCTGTTTAGTTCTCAGGCCTAGCAAACAGTTCTTACGGCTCAGTGCATCTGCTACCACATTAGCTTTTCCCTGGCTGATTAATCGATAATACAGTTCATTTAATCTTTTATCAACTCAAAAGCCCATTCTTCTCTGTCTCAAATTCAACTTCCCTTTGAGTAAACCCGATAACCCTCAAACTTTTATGGATCAGTGAAGGATATAGCATTTTTCTCACCATTAAAGGATAATGTCTCCATATTCAATGCAAATACAATGGCTGCCAAGTTCCCAAAATCATGTGTAGGATTAATTCCTCTCAAAAATGTGGTTTAAGTGGCGTTGATGCATAAGCAATAACATTTCCATCCTTTGGCATCAAACACAACAACCTAATCCATTTATGAGAAGGCATCACTAATAAAACAAGTAAAACTCTGTACCTGGAGTAGGTTAAAGTCAAAACTGGAGTTCAGTCAAAATACTTCTTCAGCTTATCAAAAAAGCTCTCCTGACATTTATCTGTCCATTTTCAAATCTAACCATTCTTTCGCAAATAGGAGGCCAGCAGGACCGAGTTTAGTTAAGGGCAAAGTAATGATAGGGAAAAATCCCTTAACAAACCTGCGATAATTAAGCCAGCCAAACCCAAGGAAACTACGAATTCCTCAGAAAACATTTCTTTTTGGTTGGCTTCCAACTGGAAATAGCCTCAAATCTTTACCAGGGGATCCACTCAATACCCCTTCTACAGATGTACAATATGGACAAAGAAAAGCAACTTGTTGCTTAACCAGAATCACATTTAAGCTAACTTAGCATTAAAGTTGGTTTTTTTTCTCGAAGAGTTTGAAAAATAATTCTTAGATGCTTTATCATGCTCTTCTATAGTTTTGGGAATATATTGAAGAAATGTCATCAATAAAATTCACAAAACCAACTGGTTCAAGCGTAAGGTCTGAAGGATCGTGTTCATTCAAAGCCATTGGAATTGCTGCTGGAAGCATTATTAATCCGAATGGGCATAACTAGAAACTTCATAATGGCCATAGCGAGGGTCCTGAATGTCGTCTTTTTTAAGGAATACTCTGGCTCTTTAACTTCTGAGTTGATTATACCTCTATCTCAAAAAATCTATCTTATGAAGAATACAGAGCACCCTTAAGCTGGATCAAAGAGATCATTCAATTCCTGGCAAAGGATTACTTTTATTCTTGACTTGTTGGACCTTATTCAAAACTTGGCGGTAATCGATGGCACAACCGTAAACTTTGCCATCTTTTTCTTCTTTAAAACAATAGGCACTGGAGCTCCCCATGGTGACCACCACTAGGGCGAATTGAACCCTGTTATTCAAGGCACTCCTGTAAATTTGGCTTTCAATTCTTTAATTTCAGCAGAAAAGCCATCCTGTAAGGAGTAAGGAGATCGGTTGAGTCCCTGTCATAACCTCAATCTCCAAATTTCAAACTTCCCTTTCTTGCAGGCAAGCCTTTGGGTAAACTTCTTCTGGGAAAAACACATCTGGAAAAGTCACCACACACTAGAATCGTCCTTAGATTAGGGAGTACCTTACCCTTGTGGTCAAACAACTGTGAGCTAAGTATTGCCTCACCCACCCATGACGAATCAATTTCTGAGCTAAAAGCTGCAGTGATCACAGATGAAGGGAGTAAATCTGTCTCTTGCCCTGTATCACCACATCTACATATTCTGACAGGTTTAAATATAATCTTTCTTAAGGCACAAATTTCAACCACTGCCTGATAATTTTTTTAACCAATCCAATACCCAAAATAAACATCAAATCTCTGAAAGGGCATCTCAACTAAATTAGAAAGGAATATCTGACCTTGGATCATGATGTGGGCAAATCATGATATATCTATTAACAATAACTCCTGCCCCTAAAGGACTCTATTTTTACAAAGGCACATCATATACCAATCTCAAAACAAGGAAACAGGGATGTCAGAACAAGAAGAAATCCCAGCACTTAATATAAGGGAGTGAAGATGATCCAGGACTTCAAACAAACACATAAACATTCATGAGTTAAAAAATAGAGAAAACATTACCAGGCCACTACATCCAGCCTGGAATCGGCATCCATGCCATCTTGCCTCATAGCATAAACTCTAGGCTGGCCCAACCAATAGGCTCTGGTTGATTTCACTGTCCCCTGACTACCCCAACATGCATACCTCTTACCTCTGCCCCTTTACCTTGCTACAAGACTCGAGAAAGATCTCCATAACTTAGCATTCTGGTCTTTGAATTCGATCCCTCTGTGGCTGCATAATTTCGTAGTTCATTCTCGGTCTAGGGCAATCCCTCACAAAAGTGTCCAAAACCTCGCCACAGTTTAAAACATTGCTCCTTATGGTTCAACTTACACACATCCTCCATTGATATCTACCACAATGTACACAACCTTACGAGTAACTGGAGAACGCTCGTGGCCGAGGTGGCCAATGGTGGTCTGAACTGTGTCTTGGCTCTTTGTTGGCCTTCACATTTGCTAGATCTAGGAGGGAAATGGACCAAAAAAATCTTTCCCTCTTCTTGCTATAGAGCTACTAGCCCTTGGGAAAGTCCTCCTGGACAACTACTTCTCCTTCTCTGTAGCCTTTTTTCTTTGCTTCAACCTTTCTTTCGATCAGAGGCTTTCTTGATTCAGAGCTTGTGATACCAATGCAGAAAAATTCTCATGTTCAAAGCCGATCACATGACTCTTAATACTGGGCTTCAATCCCTGTTCAAATCTTTTGCACCTGTCCCTGCCTGTAACTAACAGACTCCCAGCATAATAGCTCAACCGCGTAAACTCCCTCTCATACTCCACTATAGTCCTATGATCCTGTCTGAGCTGCAGAAACTCCTCTATTCTGGCATCCACATAGGCAGACGGAACATACTTTTTCTTGAACTCCCTCAGGAAGTCTGCCCAAGTCAGAACTGGTGGCTGCACTTTGCTCCTAAGAACTGTCTTCCACCACTCATCCACCACTCATATTGCCATTCTTCCTGAAAGTAAAGAGACTGGCATAATCGTACTTCTGGGCATCATCACACTTGGAGCTTTAAGAAAACCCTATCAATTCCCTCTAAGCACTGCTCAGTCTCTAGCCACTGCTCAGCTACCATCGGGTCAGTGGTGCCTGAAAACTCTGTGGCCCCATACTTAACCAACTTATCATACTGTCTAATTGGCTGCTGCTGCTGCTGTAAGTTACCTGCCAATTGCCTCAATAATGCAGCCATCTGCTGGGCTATAGGTGTAACACCCGCCACCCAGTCCCGAGAGACCCGACGGCGGATGCCACATTCGGTGCCGGAGACACCGTCTTAACTTAACATATAAAGCATAAAACTAAAATTATGAATTAGAAGTAACTGAGTATTCACAAGTTTAGCGAGTAAATTTTTTTTTTATTTTTATAATAGCGATTTCATTTCATTTTTTGCATTTTTTTTTATATAACTTTGGGAAAATTTCCCTACAGAAATATTTGTAAGAATATCCCTTTTAAAAACTGAGCTCGGCCAACATGTGAATCAAGAATGTATAACATTACTCCAAAAATATTAAGAAAATATTAACATACATAGTATAGTAATTTTTCCGGACAAAAATAATATTTATTCTCGGACCGATGATACTATTCACAGACCGGTAACTTACTATTTCAGACACAGAAAAAATGGGGCATTACAATAGGGTCAGCAGCTGGTGCAACAGGGACATCAGAACCCTCGGGAGCATCACCAATTTCTTCCTGCCTTGCCTCAGACTGCTCCTCAGGAGGATTAAAATTATCTCCCTGACCAACACCCTCCATACTATCTATCGACAACAAAACGCTCTCTGTATACTATCGCAGAAAAACATTCATCTTTGAGCAAATTACATTTCACATTTATATTTAGCAAAAATATGATCCAATATGCAATTAAAACCGCTCTGATACCAAAATAAACATGTCACACCTTACCTTACTGCTCTGTGATTACCAAAATTTAAACATATGTCACACCTTACCTTACTGTAAGGGACATCGCATGTCGCCCTTAAGTTAAACTTAATTAGCACTTAAGGTCTTATAAATGCTTACTTAAGTATTACTTACAAGGGACTTAATATTGTTGATTCATTCAATTTATATTCTGTAGAAAAGTAAGATTTACTTATTAAACGTTAAAACTTTCTTTTTGGTTCATTTCATTCTGTTTATAAAAGAAATGGTCTAATTTACTAAACATATTGGAAACATAACTT
The DNA here is from genome assembly GCF_014843425.1 of Jatropha curcas. The sequence continues at coordinate 34,301 of NW_023590669.1, forward strand.
CCATTTAAGCTCAATATGATTTCAAAACATTCAATTATATTAGCAAAACATAAATGGTTCCATAACCCATAAGCCCATGGATTGGTTCCATGGATGGTTTAATTACATACTGAAATCCTTTTCAAACCTTAGATACATAATAGAAATTCATACAATCATAATTTACATGTATCTGCTCAAATAACATAGATGTTCTGTTAATGTTTAATGCATCATACATATTCCAAAAGAAGTTAAATATACAATAGCTACATCAGTAGCATATTATCTAAATCAAATAAAAATGATCCTCTCCTAGTTCTTTATCCTTGCCTTTTCCTGCGATAGCACAAAAGCAACTATCGCTAAGCATTTTGCTTAGTGGTGTACTATTATAAAATAAACACAAATTTATCAAATCAAAAATAATGAATTCATAGTCATAAACCCACCATGTTAAAGGGAAATTAATTAATTATAATAATAATAATAAATACCATTGTTAAAATCATAAATTCATAATGTATCTTTACCAGCTTTTATAGAATCAATTCCCGAGGGCATCAGTGTCTCAATGTGCACATCTAGACTCGCTCATCTCCACCTCAATCTGTGATATGATCTTCAACAGAAGAAAGGGAGCAATCTACAACCTTTTCATAACTGGAGGGAATTCATAATCCATAAACTCAATCTATAATCCAGTTCAATCCGAAACAAAATAAACAACTTTCAAATAACCAAAATGGGGGAAAGTTGAATTTATTCGTGGCAATTTAAACCATGTCTAATTTATCAGCTGGGGGTAAGAACAAAAACCAAATTTCCCCATTTCCATGTAATAATATAAAAGGAAATTTTTCCACTGTGGGGGCAACATTTTTTTTTTCCATTTTCCCAACCAAACCCACTACCTAAAAAAAATCCCAACACACCGGGGGTGGGGCCCCCCCCCCCCCCCCCCCCCAAAAAAAAAAAAAACCCCCCCCCTTTCATACTACAGAAACAAGGGATCTCTCTCCC
>NW_023590670.1:0-54313 GCF_014843425.1 Jatropha curcas
TCTTCGAAATAAAGGCACTTACACCCATAGTTATCCAATTTAACTAGGCTTTTAGCCAAAAGTGATTAGCTTAACACCACATTAAATAATTAACCGTGCTTAAAGCTAAAACAATGTTTTTATTAGGCAGTTTATTTGCCAAAGTTGATGTCATGAATGCATTGAGAATAGGAGCTAGGAAGAAATAGCATGAAAGCTGAAAATAAATAGACATGGTTTAGTTATGTACCTGATTTTATTCGACCGGCCGCTTCTTAGCTTCAGCTTAAAAACCCAAGTTAAGCCTTCCTCGTTGCGGGTAATATTGATTTAATTTAATTTAATTTAAGACCAAGTTATCACAACAATAAAATAATAAAAGCCCTATGCTAAATGCGGGTTTAAAAAAGCAGTAAAGAATCGGCAAGAAAGCGTAGGGGAAAGGAAGCATCCGTGGGGTTTTTTTTTTTTCGCAACCCCCCCCCCCCCAACAAAGACTGAGTGAGTTAAAAATGAGTGTTGGGCCGCATTATAGGCAAAAATCGGGCTGAGAGGGCGGCCGCCGTTTCGACGACGCCGCCGTCGTGGCGCGGCGGTTTGCCACTTTTCGTTTCCGGAGGCTTTTCGCGAATTTCGACCTCCAAAAAATATTCCCTGGGGACCAGTTCTGCAATCCTCGTAATTTTCGGACCGTTTCAAGTATTTCATATTGGCATACTTCCGGTGAACTTCCGAAATGGCCTCCGGTCCGGGCCGGAGATTGTTTGCAGTCTGGAAAAACTGGCTTCTTTGAGCCTCAATAATTTGGGTTAATTCACACTTAAGCATTGTGTTTTTCATCCCTACCCGACAAGTGAAGTGCAGAAGATGCAGCCAAGTTGTTCTTTCTCATGTATCAAGCATTGGGGGCTGCTAAGATCCATCATCACCGATCGAAATGTTAGGTCACGGAAGTTTCTGACAGAAACTCTTTAAAGCGATTAGGCATGGAGCTCTTAACTTTCTCCACTAAGCTTCCTTCTACCCCAAAATCGATGGGAAAACTGAGCGGCGGAATTCTCTCAACAAGCTTTACTTAGGCATTTTGTGCAGTTTGCCAAGCCAAAGAGATTGCGGTCAAACTGTTAGATGTAGCCCAATTTGCTCTTACCATTTTGCGGAGAAGTGAAGCAATGAGCTCAAGCCCCTTAGTTAAGTCTACAGGACAAACAAAACCTTACACGCCAATACATATGGCAACATCCTATGAAGCGTAAGAGCCTTGAAAAGCATTCCAATTAGCCTACGGAGGACGACGGCGGCCCAAAGCAAATTTTAAGCAAGAGCTATTCCCTATGTAAAGGCTACAAGTAAGATGAAGCAAGTGGCCGATCAAAAGAGTAGACATGGGTCAGTGCGTCGAAGCTTCCTTCGCCATACCATTCGCAATTATGCCAAAGCCCCAAAGCTTACTCTAAGATATGAGGGCCCTTTCCCTCTTGATGCAAGAATAGGAAAGATTGGCCATATTAGGGTCCACCTTTGCCCCCTACTTGGAAGCTATATCCGATTTTTCATATGAGCTTCCTTAAGCTATATGCATGAGGTTACAGCAAGATCCACAAGGGTAAAATCAAACGAGCTCCCACAGGTTCGTCGGACATTACACGATGAGCATGAAGTTAAAGAAATTGGCACATCGTTGATTCTGCCAAAGGGGATCCATCCCAAGCTATAACTGATGTACCCAGTGTGAGATGAGAGCCTTACACGTACTGCCGCAAGCTAGCGCTGGAACATGAAACTTTCCTCTGTGGCAGTTCGAAGCACAAAAGTCCTCGCTTATAAACAAGACGCATACGAGCGCGTCACGTGTTTAAGTAGGGAGAATGTTCACGAGTCGCCTCTCTGCCGGCTTAAACCTAAGGAGCAAGGGGTCATATAAAGTCTTCTAATATGGTGCCCCATCATACTATATTATAAGCCAATAAAATGTGTGAGGAAGGAACTAGGCCCAATCTCCTTTGATCTTAGAAGAGATCTCTCAATGAAGAGCCTAGAATTCATGTGGAACGTTCTAGACAAAGCCTAGCAGAGTGCTAGAATGATTGGGGAGATCTAGGAGGTTTTGCCACAATCTAGAACCAATCCTAGGAAGTTGTAGAGCATCATTTTAGAAATTTCTAGAAAGTCACGAGCAGACTGCTTAGGGCTTCTAGAACCTTCTACCAAGATCTTTAGCCCAAAAGACATGGTCCTAGAAAGCTCTTAGAAGGATAAGGGGCACCCAAACTTAGCAATGCCTATAAACAGGCAAACTCAGGCCAAAACTTAGATAGCATAGAGCTAACATTGTATGTAAGAAAAGCCACGACACTGCATTTGATGAAAAAACTACTCAAGACAACTGACAGCTAAACGCTACAAAACAGTTAACAGCTACCAAAGAACAGTTAACACATGATGTTCGAATTAGACTCCTATATATAAATTTGGAAATAAGAGGGAATGATGAGATTTTCTGATAGTAACCTTAATGAAATTCTCGGAATATGTTTATAGCTAATTAGAAAAATTACATTTTATCAGTTGTTGATTGGATATTATTTATTAAAAATTTATTTTTTAAATAAATACACATAGATAATTAAGCATTTTCAAAATTTTAAATTTTTTATCTTTTAAAATTTTTTTTAATTTAAGGAGACATTTAAAAATTTTATATTTTGTTTTTAAAAATATATGATTCTATTTTAATTAATAATTTAAAATATTATTTCGAGCGAGAAATAAATAAATAAATAAAATAAATATAATAATATATACTATATATATTATGTATAGTATATTACTATATTATATATTCTTTTTCTTTTATATTTCTATGTTTGTGATATATTTCTTAAAAAAATAAATTTTTCAAATAAAATATACAATAATATTTTATTTAGGAGAGAGATAAAAAAGAAAAAAAGTATATATTGTTTATTAATATTTTTTCTTTATGTTTGTCATGATTTGATTGGCGTTTATTTGTAAAAAAAAAAATTCAAATAAAAATACAACATATTAAACTTTTTCCAAAATTTTTAAATTTTGACTTCAAAATTGATTTAAAAACAATAATGAACATAGTGTTGTGTGTCGGGCCATTAACACTACAGTTTAAAATTTTAATTATTAAGTATATATAATACTTTTGATATTTTGTATATTCATAATTATATGAAAACTCTTGTTAATTAATGAAAAGAGTTTTAATATTACAATAATAATTAATTAATAATTTTTTATTTTTTATTTTTTATTTACTTTTTCGTTATTGAATAATTTGAAACTATTATCATTTTAATTTAGTAAGAGATTGATATTCCCTTGAAATAAATAGATTGCCTCTTGATGATTAAGCATTATTAATTTTCTTGTTTCTTTTTCTTGTATCCTAAATCTGTTCAACTTGAAAGAAATATTGTTTACAAAAACTAGAAAAAAAAACTATAACTATATATTTCTGTTTTTGATCACTTTTTGGGTTTAGGGTTTAGGGTTTAGGGTTTCAAGAATTTGTGTGTATGTGCATATATTCCTCTCTCTAATACACTGGATAAGTAGTATTTCTACTGTAACCAAAATGATTACCATTATTAATTCAATTTGAGGCCACTTCATTATATAAAAATAGAATTAAATACATAAGAAATAGCATTACAAGCCGCTCGTACGGTAAAATGTAATACAAATTAACCGCTTGTTTTTTTTTATATATAAAAAAAACTTATGTTCTAACACTATTGTCACGACCCGTCTCCATGGGCCGGCTGGCACTAGGGCACAGGTAAACTTAAGGCCCCCGAGACTCGTAGTAAGCCTAAATCACTAAAATTTCACTTTTTCAATATAAATTTAAAACATTCAGCCCATATTACTGTGCAAAATAAATCTCATAATTATTTTATACCTCGGCCCAAATTTAAAATCTTAAACATTTCACAGATCGAATCCAATTTACAATATATCACATTTATAATATGGGCTCTGAGAATTATTTCATCTATATTAATACACGACTAAAAGTATATAAATTTTACAACTACGAAGTCACTAACTGTTAGATATACATGGATTCTTACACACATGGTTACATAGCAAAATAATTATTGAACTAGGAAAATTTCTTTCTAGCCCTGCGGCGAAAAAACCGAGCTTAAATCGAATTAAAGAGAAATTCCTAAGAGTCAACAAGACATGTGAGCTTTCTAAGGAGGTTAATAATTATTGCACAACACACGCATTCACACCAAAATTTTAAACATATCCAATCTAAGTCATCCGACTAGTTATATGCTTCACGCAAGCCAGTCACACACAATGGCATATCACCAACACTCACAATTATTACATCTTTCACATAATCCCTCATGTGAAAATTGGTCTTGTCGGCGTCACTAAACCCAATGAGTCGTCTCACACCATGGCCCACCCTCTCTAACGTGAGCACCAGGGAGCCGATCCCCCAATTCGGCCAACCGGTCTAATCCTCACTTGGGACCGCCCTCTCATTGGTTTTCCATTTTTCTCTTTTCTTTATATCAACAGGAGGCCACCCTGTGGTTTATCCATATTATCCATATCATATCAGGTGCACACGGGCGCCGATCTCTCATACGGGCCAACGGTCTCGTAGGACCGCCTCACAAACCCATGGTGGACCCACTTCATTCCAACTCCACACCAACAAGGGCAAAAAATTGTCACATCACCAATTAATCAAGCATTGCAATGAATGCAGACATATTAATTCAATTAAACGATTGTTAATGCACATGCACCCAATTAGACATCCATATTCAAAATGCAAATTAAAATAAATTAAATGGTATTAACATAAACAATAATTAATAAAATAAATAATAACAAATTTATAAACAATAATGATTTTTGAAAATAGGATAAAAATAATTAAATAAATAAATGAATAATAATGATAATAATAATATAAGTAGAGATAAAGAATTAATCTAATTAAACCTATTAATTACTATTAATTAAGACTAGCCTAGGTTCTATCAAAATTTTGGTAGCACCTTTCCTAAAATTTAACTAAACCACAATGCAATAGTACGTTTTCAAAGCCCATCCTTCGGGCAAATTCAAAACAACTAACCCCGTCCGCCATAATCATTATTCATTCATCTACTTATTTACTCAACTCACCCAATCCATCCGTGGGGTAATCAATCAAATTTAAGAACCCATCTTCCTTAATCTTCATCAGTTCCAATATAAAATTATTTAATAAATCATAAGTTAACTAAATTAATAGCTTTAGGGTAACTAATTTGTTAAGCTGTTAAAACTTACCTTAACAATAACTAATTATAACTACTACCTATTTAAATTCAATTTTTAAGTCAATATCGAAAGTGGTTAGGCCTCCCAAACCTTAATTTATCAAAATTTCGCAGCTAACCGTTAACCGACTAAAACTCGTCTTACTTTTTTTATGCACAACCAACTAGTTTTAGACTAATGATCATCTAATCAACTAATTAACTAATTCCAATTTATCTTCCTCCTCAAATCACCTAATTATAATAATAATTCATGTAGTTTATTTGACAATGGTTAAAATTAATTTGTAACTACATTATACCCATTAACTAATTCCTAGCAAAGATTATATTTTCTACAAAGATTATATTAATTATAATAATAATTCATGTAGTTTATTTGACAATGGTTAAAATTAATTTGTAACTACATTATACCCATTAACTAATTCCTAGCAAAGATTATATTTGATTCATTATTTATTCGAATTCAATTTAATCAATTGATAGTTTTAAATTTGAAGTTTATAACACAAATAGGGAGATAGGTCTTAGGGTGTATCGATCGAAATTCGGGTGACGATTCCAGGATCCACGCGAGGAGAGGAAGATTCTGTCTCTTGGTGCCTCGCCGGAGTATCGCAGCCACCGCCGTGCACGGTGGCCGGAAAATCCCAAGCAACCCAAAATTTTGCAATTCGCACACCAAAATACTCGAAATCGTTTATGGAAGACGAATATAGTGTCGTTTTGAGGAGGTAGTGGTTTTTTTGCCGGGAAATAGCCCTTGAGCCTTCGGCCGGCCGCCCTTCCATGGGTTTCTCTAATCTAGGCGACCTCACTTCAGATTAAAGCCATGAAACAGCAACAGGGGAGAAGGGGAGGTCGATCGCATAAGAATCGTGGCCTGGAATTGCCTGAAACGGCGTGGGTCGCCGGAAGTTGCAGGAGGAGGGGCTGTCGAAGAAACTCAGCCTATGTCGCGTTGACAGAGGCCCTTTCCGCGTGAGAGGAGACCGAAATCATGACCAATGGCACCAGGTGAGCCGACCGCCACTTCACTTCAGTTGAGCAGTGACCAAAAACGAGGAGGAGAGGGAGGAACGGCGCTGTGCAAGCAGAGAAGAAGAGAAGAAGGGGAAAAAAGTTGGTCCAAATCAGCGATTCAACTTGATTTTTATTTGGTTTATCGGTTTTTTCACTTGGTTTTCAAAAAATCAAAACTGATTTACGAGTCCGGTTTAGTAATAATAAAATATTTTTCCGTTGATTTCATTGGTAGGGTTTTACGATTAAATTTTTAAATGAAAAATTTTGAAAATAAATTTTCGAGTTGTTTCAACTATATAGTTAAAAAAAATTAAAAGAGTAAATCTGAGTATATAACGAGTATAGTCAATGTACAACGCATGTTATAAAAAAGACTAATATTATTTAAAAGTCTCAATTAAAATAAAATTTACTTAAAATAATAATTGAAAATTGAAAAGATTTTAATCGAATACTACCCTCAGTTTGAGCATAAGAAAACGTGTACAAACCAAAAAATGATTAAATTTACACTAAATCGAGTTAGTTAATTGGCTTTTAACAAATTTTTCAAATTAAATTCCACCTTATATTATTCTACATTTAATATTCAATTCTGAATTTGCAATTTTAATTTTAAATTTTACCAAACATTGCCTTAACCTTTAATATGAATTTTCTATAAATAGGTGATAGAATTGGAATTCTATCAATGTAAAATACATCTCTTGAATATATTCAAAAAATAAATATAGTCAGTAAACAACAAAGAGTGGATTTTGATATTGATTCAATATTAGAAATAGAAGTTTAATGTTAAGACTGAAATATTAATATTAAAGGAGATAATAAGTTAAACATATAAAGGTTTAAAAATTTTTGCACATACAATATGGGAATAGAAAAATTGAATTAAGATTTTTAAAAGAATACTTTTGATTATTGCAACATAATATTTGTGGCATAAAAGATGAAAAAACCCTAAAAAGTTCCCTTTTCCATTATAGCAAAATCCCCACAAATTGAATTGTCATATGCTACCATGTGATAAGTCTAGCAAAGTTCAACCACAAGGGGTAAAAATCATACTGATTTTTATATATATATTCACGTTTTCAAAAATAGACTAATTGAGATCAAAGGTACAAAATTTAGGATAAATAACTAATTAAGTACATTTTATTCATGATATATTGAGATAAATGAGTTCAAATTGATACTGTTTATTTTTAAATCTTGACACCATTTATTTCAAATTTTGCTAATCATTACAATTGAGCTACCATTTATCCAATATTCTTTATATAAATTGGTGCTAATTATCATAATTAAAATAATTAATCCAAATGGATAGTTTAGTGGCAAAAAGCACCTGAAGGGGTTGAGGATCCATGAGGTCATCGGCCAAGTCCCCTCTCAAAGCAAAATCTTCACGGGTCAGCTCCTATGCCTCTCTTGGAGTGAACGAGAAATATTCGGGTTATGTGGAGTGTTAAACGGATATTAATATTAATAAATTTATCAGATAAAAAATTGATAAATTTTGTAAAATATTTGATATGATGTTTAATTAAATGATTGAACGAAGCCTTGAATAAATTTTGGAACAACTTAAAATTTAGATTCCTTTTTAGAATGATTTACAATTTAGAATTCAATTGGAAGATAAGATACAAAACATAATTTATTGCTCCTAAAGTTTATCATTTTTCTACAGCCAAAAGCTGTGACAACAACTTTAGGAAATTAATTATTTATTATTCTTATAGAATCTTGACCGCTTAATTAAGTTTTAGGCTAAAGAACTTTTCCTTTCTTTTCTTTTCTTTTTCCATGACTTTCTAGAGCAGTCTTCTTCGACATATATTTATAGGGTACCCTAATTAATCACTATTTATATTAATTAAGATTCAAATGTAATCATTTGGAGGCAACAATAATTGGCTTAGGGCAGCTTAAAAGCTATATGATTTTTGTAACCAATTAATTATTGGTGTGGTACTCTTTTCTCAACCTCATTGGAAGGCATGAACATTATCATAATTGTATGGTACAATTGTGTACCAAATATCATTGTTATACTTTTACATGTGTATGGTCTCTAATGAAAGAAACCATTGTAAGTTGGCATGCATGAAGTTTGGTAATGAAATGTCTATTTTGGAATACATAAACATGTTCGCTTTGCTGTGTTCGACAGCGGCTTTTTAAATAGTCAGTTACAACAATAAACGCTACTTTTTATAGAGTTTAATCGTATAACATTTGAATTAGATTTTAGAGATTAAGGTAGTATTTTGTGAAAAGTTAAATCATATAACGTTTAGTTTTTAGCACTTCATAAAAAACTTACTCAAACAACTAACAACTAAACACTACTGAAACAATTAACAACTACTAAAATAGCTAATTTTGTCGAACAGACAGTATATCTATAAGTATTTTCACCTATTAATTAAGGTTTAATTTTGAAGTTAAAAGAAAAAAAAGCTTTTTTTTTTCAATTGTGTTTGTAAATTTTATAATTTTAATATAAAATAATCTTTCATTTCGTAAAAAAAGAACTTGTGAAGACAGTGCGAAAAACCCACGACAGACATTAAAATTTAAACATAGGGGGACGTGTGCATTTGCAATCATTTTTTTTTAAATATTGAAGAGGGAATTCGAACCTAAATCTATTGTTTATGTGCAATTGTGTTTTTTAAGTCCATTCTTTAAAATTATTTCAAATTAAATTATACGTGTTCAAATTACTAGGACTGATAATTAATAATTAAAAATATTCATAGATAAAATAAAAGCTATGTATAATAAAATAAAAAAGATTGTGGTCCAAGGTAAATTATATTTATGGATAATAAGTTTTAAAAAAAATACATACATTATATTATTGGAATATGCAACAATCACAATTATTGGAAATAAATCCACAATTAATATGATTTTGGTCCAAGCTAGACAATAACACAGCATGTGAACTATGAACATGAAGAAGGAGACTTCATTTCATTTCACATGAAGGGTTAATAGAAAATGGACTGAGACAATAACACAGCAATGAGCCTTGTTGGGGTATTGGACTGGGATTTTTGGACATTTAAGTCAAGAAAAGATATAAAAAATTCCTTATTAAATATATACATAAGAGGAGACAAGTCTTGCAAGTTCTTTGGATGGCATCTCATCTTTTAATGTCTCCCCTTCTTAAAATAAACGTCCACAATTGACATTTATTTGGCATGTTTAATCTTAATTAAAAGAAAATGAAATACTAATAGTTACTAATTAAGTGAAAAATCATATATGGTTCAGTATTTATAAATTAATTGAGAACTTGAACTTGTCTTCTTATATAATTTTCAGGCTCCATTAATCGAAAATACACGTCAGTAAAACAAAATCTAAATTATCTAACCAAATAAAATCAAATATCATACCTTTTAGTAATAAACCTTCACAAAGAAAGAACTAAACTCTCACAGAAGAAGGCTCAAAAAAAATTCCAAATATGGAGACAATAACAATAACAAAAAAAAAAAAAAAAAAGTAAACCTCAAAAGAAAGAACTAAACTCTCACAGCAAAGAAGGCTCAAAAAAAAATTCCAAATATGGAGCAAATAACAATAACAAAAAAAAAAAAAAAAAAGATTCTTTAGAAGAAAAATAGAAAAAAAAAAAAAAAAAAGATCTATTAGAAGAAAATAGATCTGAATTTATTAAAAATGAATAAAAAATCAGGAGTGAGAAGGAAAAAATGAAAAATAAGAGGGCTAGGGAGCTACCGTTAATTAACAACGGCACCCTAACAAAATCAAGGTTAGATAAATTAGAAAGAAAAAAGGAGATGATACTATCTGCAGAATTTTATGGTTTTATAATATATTTTGACTATGTCAAATACTAATTCGAAGTGAAGTTAACTAGTTAAGACATAAAACTGCAATATAATAATTGCCCTGCAAATTACATATATATTCAAATTTTATTGGAATTAATAAAAAAAAAAAAGTGTTCGCATTTATAATTTATTGTATCAGTATCATGTGAAAAATATCCAATTTTAGAAAAAAAAAAAAAAAAAGTTAGAATAGAAAAGGCAATAAACGTATATGTCTTGAAGCTAGTGAATCACATGCAGAAGATAAGGCAAAAAATCGTATGGAAATTACGTGTATAAGTTTGGGTACTCCTGTCCATAAATATATGTAATTGAAAATTTACATTTGACCATGGAATGGTGAGTGAACCTCAGCTTGTTGATATTAGAAGAAAGTGACTTGACATTCATTCCTCTTAATGGACAAATTGGAGGTCGTTGCTTTTTAATGTTTTCAATATAAAAAAGAACTTGGTTTGTCAAAAGTTTGAAAGCCACAACACCTTTTGCCTTTGACTTTCATGGCATACTTCAGTTTAGCATTTCTTGACTCTTCAAATTATATAATTATGCATGTTAATTCTACTATAATTATTAATTAGTACAATTATTTCCACGGTGAAAATTATGGATTTCAATTATTATTCAATTATTGTTCTTAATAAATATTGCTAGGTATTATATACTTTCTTTTCTCCAGTTCGAACATGTATTTTCATATTCAAGTTGGGAATGATGTTTAGGTAAAACTTTATAATAATGACGATCTCAAATCTGAAACCATTTAACTTTGTAAGTAAAGCTTGCTGAGAGATACTTGTTGGATTTAATTTTCTATTGTGGGCTTAATATGTAAAATTAAATATGTACAGCAGTCTAATTGTAAAGTCAATTTCAAATGTGGTCTTGCAAATTGTTGTAAAGTCAATTTCAAATGTGGTCTTGATTGTGAATAATTGACTATTGAGGTATCAACTGATTATAAATATTAAGTGTAGAGACCATTATATAATTTTTATTTTGTTAAAGGACCGAAATAGAAATTATACTAACGCTACAGGTATATAAAGGTAGTGGTCCCCAGAGGAGTTGAATACGATTCAATTTTACGTTCCTTTCGTATTGCTTCCGCTAATCGATTCTTCAATTCTCTGGAAGGCTGCAAACCTAATTCTACACATCAAGATCGACCAACAACGATGTCAGGTACGCAACCTTTTAACGCAACCTTTTCTTATTTTAAAATCTATTTTGGTTGAATCTAAGTGGTTTGCACGATCTAGGTTTATTATAACCCTACAGGTATATAAAGGTCGTGGTCCCCAGAGGAGCCTTGTGCATAATTGCTAGATTTTAGATTGATTTTCGTAAGTTTTTTTTTTTCCCTACTGTTTACGGATTGAGGGTTTTGTTTAATAATAATAAAAAAAAAAATTTTGTTCTCATTGGGGAATACGAAGAACAGGTAAGAGGTTTTGATATTTAATGTTTTGTGTTTTCTTTTGATTCAATCATGTGTTGGACCCTGATTTTCACGTCGGTGGTATTTTGTTTTTGCTGGCCGGTTGGTTTAACACCTCAAAACCCACCTGAGAACCTCCATTGTTGCCGGCGAATTAGTTTTGAAATTGCAGTTTAGAGATTTGTGATTTCAACACCGTTTTTTTTTGACTCCCTTGGCTGCCATTCACCGTCCAATGGCTACTGGAGCTTGTTTTCGGTTGGAACTGGTGGTGTTGGCGGCCGAAAGGGGCGTTGGCGGCGGACCTGGTTCTTTTTTTTCTTTGTTTTGTCTCTGCTCGTTTTTGTGTCGAGGTTAGGGATGAAAAATTACGGTTAGGTCCCTGGAAAATTTTATATTAGTCCTTTAATTTTATGTAATTTCATATCAGTCCCTTAATTTTCTATAATTTCATATTGGTCCCTTAATTTTCTGTAACTTCAGATTAGGTCCCTAAATTTTCTGTAACTTCAGATTAGGTCCCTAAAGTTCCTGTAACTTCAGATTAGGCCCCTAATCTTCTGTTTTTTTTTCGTCTAGACCCGTGGACATATATTTAATTATATTAGAACCCCGAACTTTATTTATTCAAATTTATTTAGTCCAATTTTATAACTTAGTCTCTAATTTAGTGACTTAAAGACTAGATTATAATTTTTTTTTATTTTTTAGGGCTAAATAATTTTAGATTATTAAATATTTAGACAATCAATTCCTTTAATTGCAATTGTTTTGCTTTAATTACAATTAAATGAATTAATTTGTCGACTTGAGATTAAATTTTGGAGTGATTAAGTCCCTATTGTGTTTAATATTTGTTAAAATAAATTGATTTGATCAATAAGTCACATAAAGTCACCAAAGTGACCTCTATTGCTTGAATTGATTTAATTTAGAAATATTAGACAGGTGTATTAGAAATTCGTTGTCGGATAGTTAATTCGGCCCAAGGAAGGTTGCTATCTGGCTTTGAGTTTTTGAATACATGTTTGGAAGCAATAAGTATGTGATAATTGTTTGATTATTTTCCATGACAATGATATATCGGTCCAAAGGAAGATTTATTATTTGTCAGGACTATGTTATCAATATTTGATTGCTGCGTTGAGATACTAATTACAAGTGAATATTTTACATCCAAAGATGAGAATATTAATGTTGAGTCTGTATCTTATTTCCATTTTTATCTCTACTTATGTGAATTGTTTCATTTGTGAATTGTGAGCTTATACTTATCTATTTGTTTATTTTCTCTGATGTCAGCTAACATGTCATTTAATCCTGATTGTGTCCCTAAACTTAAGGGATCAAATTTTGAGTCTTGGAAATCAGACATTATGATCTTTCTGGGCTGTATGGATTTGGATCTTGCATTCAGGATGGACGAACCTGCTCCTCTTCCTCTTTACTGATAGGAGCACTGATTGTAAAGGGTTCAGTATGAGAAGTGGGAGCGTTCTAATCGCTTAGGTCTGATGATCATGCAGAAAGGAGTCCCAGAACATGTTCGAGACTCTGTCTCAGCTAAAAAGAACAATGCTGTTCGAGACTCTGTCTCAGCTGAAAAGAACAATGCTCAAAACTATCTTGCCGAGCTGGAGAGGGCTTATGTCAAGAATGACAAAGCCGAAGTGAGAACACTTTTAGGAAAATTAACCTCCATGAAGTTTGCTGGCAATGGTGGTGCTCGGGAGCATATTCTTAGCATGTCTCAGATTGCAAAGAGACTGAAGGTGCTGGGTATGGCTTTACCAGATGACCTTTTAGTCCATTTGGTTATGAATTCTCTTCCTTCTCAGTATGGACAAATTAGGACTTCCTATAATTGTCAGAATGGACTCTTAACGAGCTCATTTCTCATTGTGTTGATGAGGAGGAAAAGATGAATTCTAACAAAAGAGAGAGTGCTCATTTTGTTTCTTCAGCTGAGAAGGGCAAGAACAAGAAAAGAAAGAGGCCTTCTGCAAAGACTGTTGAAAAGGCTATTGAGAAACCTGCTGTTGCTACTGCTGTAGATCCAGTACAAAAGAAGCCTTATGTGCCAAAATGCTTCTTTTGTGGAAAGACGGATCACTTGAGAAAGGACTGTCCTAAATTTGCTAATTGGCTTGCAAAGAGGGGTAAGTACCTTGCAAAGAAGGGTAAGTAACTTGTTTTTAGTCCTGTTGTGAAGTAAATTTAAGCTCCTAAAAACACTTATTGGATGGATTCTGGTGCCTAAAAACACTTATTGGATGGATTTTGGTGCTACCGCTCATATAAGTGTTTCATTGCAGGGCTGCCTCAACTATAGAAAGCCAACTGACGGTGAAAGATACGTCTATGTGGGAAATGGCGATCCGGTTGAAGTAGAGGAAGTACTGGCTATTTTTTGGATCTTATAGATACTTTTGTTATTCCCTCTTTTAGAAGGAATTTGATTTCTGTTTCCTGTTTGGACAAATCTGGTTTTCATTGTTCTTTTGGAGACAGTGTATTCACTTTATCTATGAATTCAAAAGTTTTGAGTACTGGTTGCTTGAATGAATGTGATAATCTATATATGTTAGACATTGATACTAGTTATCATGAATCCCTACATGTTACTACAAGAGGTACCAAAAGAAAGACTACAGAGAGGTACCAAAAGAAAGTTGAATATTGATAACTCAGCTGTACTTTGGGCATAGACGTTTGGGCAATGTATCCTCAAGAAATTGAGCGTCTTGTTTTCTTCCTGATGGTATCTTAGATACACTTGATTTACAAAACAGGTTTGGAATTCTTGTATTTGTATTGAGTGTATTAAAGGAAAACAGACTAAACAAAAGAGACTAGGTGCCATTCGGTCATCCAATTCATCCAATGTTTTAGAATTGATTCATACAGATATTTGCGGGCAGCTAGAAATGGCCAAAGATATTTTATATCATTCATTGATGACTATTCTCTTTATGGTTACTTATATCTCATTCATGAAAAATCTGAGTCTTTGGACGTGTTTAAATCTTATAAAGCTGAAGTTGAAAATCAACTGGGAGAGAAGATTAAATCTGTTCGATCTGACCGTGGTGGTGAATATTATGGTAAATATGACGGTTCAGGCGAACAACGTCCAGGACCTTTTCGCTTTTCCTACAGGAATGTGGAATTGTCCCTCAATATACAATGCCTGGTACTCCCAGCATGAATGGTGTATCTGAGAGACGTAATAGGACTCTTATGAACCCTTTGGAATATGGTAAGGAGTAATGATTAGTCATTCCTACTTTAACCAGAGTCTCTGTGGGGTGAAGCGTTAAAGACAGCAGCTTATCTCTCAAAATAGGATTTCCATCTAAAGCAGTTGCTAAAAAACACCTTATGAACTTTGGACTGGACGTAAGCCTAGTCTAAAGCATTCATGTATTGGGTGTTCCAGCGAAGCAAGGCCTATACAAGCCGAAATGAAACAAAACTGGTCTCCCAAAAACTATCAGCAGCTACTTTGTTGAGATAATTCTGAGCGGTCTAGGGGTTACAAGTTTTTTATAATCCTACTTCCAGAACTTTTTTTTGAAACGAGAATTGCAACATTTTTTGAGGATGTTGATTTTGGAGGGAGAAATAAAGAAAGAAACATTGTCTTTAAAGAGGAACCAAGTAAGGATGATTCGGTTCTCATTCCTTTTGTTGTTTCTGATAGCGTACAGACTCCAGTTGCTCCTGTCACTATTCAAGATCCAATTCCAGACAATGCTATTCTTCCTTAAGAACAAATTCAACAACCTCAAGAATTAGAGTCTGTTCAAATGCCTTTGAGGAGATCTACTAGGGAGAGAAGAAGTCTACTAGGAAGGAAAAGTGCTATTTCCAGATGATTATATAGTGTTTTTCTCAGGAGAGCGAGTGAGAAGGAGAGAGCGAGAGTGAGGAGTGATGATCCAGTTTAGTTTCTATCATGCCACATGCAAGAGTTCTTGACAGTCTCATAAGTGGATTGAGGCAATGAACGAAGAGTATAAGTCTAGTCAAGACAATCAAGTTTGGGATCTTTTGGGATCTTGTTCAATTACCTGAAGGAAAGAAACCCATTGGTTGCAAATGGATATTTAAAACCAAAAGGGATTCTCAAGGTAATGTGGAAAGATATAACGCACGTCTTGTAGCAAAAGGCTTTACTCAAAAGGAAGGGACTGACTATAAAGAAACCTTCTCTCCAGTTTCTTCGAAGGATTCTTTTAGGACAATCATGGACTTAGTTGCAAATCTTGATCTTGAGCTTCATCAAATAGATGTTAAGACTACGTTTCTCAATGGCAACATTGATGAAACAATATATATGGTGCAACCAGAAAATTTTGTAATTGGAGATCCAAAACATCTGGTATGCAAATTAAAGAAATCCATTTATGGACTCAAGCGAGCTTCTCGTCAATGGTACTTTAAGTTCAACTAAGTAATTGTCTCGTTTGGCTTTGAGGCAAAGGCCTTTGAGGCCAAATGCTGTTTGAAAAATTGTGTGTACCATAAGTTGAGTGGGAGTAGGTTTATCTTTTTTGGTCTTATATGTGGATGAACATAACTTCTTGCTACTAATTGTAAGTCTTGTTGCCATGAAACAAAGTTTTTCTTTCAAAGCATTTTGAGATGAAAGATTTAGGTGAAGCTTCTTTTTTGTTTTTAGGGATTCCAGATACATCGACATGACCGTTCTCGAGGTAATTCTTGGAATTGAATCACAAAAGAGCTATATTGATAAAGGTGCTCAAGAGATTTGGTATGCAGAGAAGACCATTGGATACCCCTATTGCAAAAGGTGATAAATTTAGTAATCAACAATGTCCAAAGAGTGAACTTGAAATTTAGGAAATGCAAAAGGTTCCTTATACGTCAGCTATAGGAAGTCTTATGTATGTAAGTCTTATGTATGTTCAAGTTTGTACTCGTCCAGACATTTCTTTTATAGTTGGCATGTTAGGTAGATATCTTAGCAATCCAGGAATGGATTATTGGAAAGCAGCCAAAAGAGTTATGAGATATCTTCAGAGGACTAAGGGACATATGCTCACATATATATAGGAGATCAGATCAGCTTGAGATCATTGGGTATACTGATTCTGATTTCGTTGGATGCCAAGACAGTAGAAAATCCACATCTGGCTACGTTTTCTATTGGCTGGCGGTGCTATTTCTTGGAAGAGTGTGAAACAAACTCTAGTAGCAACCTCTGTAGCAACCTCCACCATGGAAGCTGAATTTGTAGCATCTTATGAGGCATCCAATCAAGCTATTTGGTTGAGAAACCTTGTCACTGGGCTGCGTGTAGTAGGTGGAATAGAAAGACCACTGAAGTTGTATTGTGACAGCAGGTCAGTCGTTTTATTCTCCAACAACAACAGGAGCTCTTCTCGATCAAAACACATTGACATTAAGTTCTTGGCTACGAAGGAGAGGGATTAAGTTCTTGGCTGTGAAGGAGAGGGTATAGAGTGGACAGATATCCTTAGAGCATATTGGAACAAACTCTATGATTGTGGATCCGCTTACAAAGGCAGTGATATCGAAATTTTTCCATGACGCTCATATGGGTATCGTTTTGTTTGAGACTGTCTAGTTTTAGTGGGAGTTTGCTCTTTATGTATGCATTATGTTTATGTTTTTGAATGCTCTATTTTGTTTTGGATATGTTTTATTATGTTGATGAAATTTTATTGAGTACTCATTTTGGTTGATGGTTACACTCTGTATTATTATTGTTTTGCTTGATCTCACTTTTGTTGGTGACCAGTTGGAAACAAACATGATGATCACATTACATTTAGTTTTCATCCTACACTTCTATAATGAATCTGTGTCATTTAGGGGTATTGGTAAGGTAGTTGATGATGAACTTAGTCATAAGATCTATGGCGAATGTTTCTTCAGCTCTTTATCAATATAATTAATGGACGAGATTGTTTTTGGATACCTCGTATGACTGCGTTTGTTGAGCTCATTTTGGTGTATGTATTTTATTTAACATTAACAATGTTCGCCCAAGGTGGGAAGATTGTTGAATTTAATTTTCTATTGTATTGTGGGCTTAATATGTAAAATTAAATATGTACAACAGTCCAATTGTAAAGTCAATTTCAAATGTGGTCTTGATTGTGAATAATTGACTATTGAGGTGTCAACTAATTATAGATATTAAGTGGAGAGACCATTATATAATTTCTATTTCGTTAAAGGACTGAAATAGGAATTGTACTAACCCTACAGGTATATAAAGGTCCTGGTCCCCAGAAGAGTTGAATACGATTCAGTTTTACGTTCCTTTCGTACTGCTTCCGCTAAATCGATTCTTCAATTCTCTGGAAGGCTGCAAACCTAAAACCTAATTCTAATACATCAAGATCGACGAACAACGAGTCAGTACGCAACCTTTTCTTATTCAATCTATTTTGTTGAATCTAGTGGTTTGCACGATCTAGGTTATTATTGAATTATTTGAGATTAATTCTTAACAATACTACCAAAGGGTGAGAAGAGATGATAAAGATCTTTTTCCAAGTCTCGAGCTTAAATTATGGGTATAAACATTTTTAAAATTTGATAGGGAGCACTTTACCCCCAATACGGGCTTACCTAGCGTTATTCTGAATTAGTTGAGCTAGTAAGCTTCCAATAAATTTTATATACCCCTCCCTCTTAAAAAATAGTCTATCTTTCCTTTTTGGTTTATCCCAAAATATAGTTTTTTTTTTTTTTTTTTTTTTTTTTTTTTTTTTTTTGCATTATAGTTAATCCTTAAATTATCTATTATACTTGTTAAATTTTACCTTATTTTCAATAAACCCTCATTAATTCTTACTTAGTATTCCAATATAATAATTGCTCATGTATTATTTAAAATGGGTATAACATAAAAGCTATACTCTCTCTGTTCTCTTATTTTAGAGAAAATTTTCATTTTGTGTGTTTATTTTATATAGAGAACTATAAATGGAAATTTTGGGAAGGATGTCAAAAGAAAAGGTCTAAAATGTCCTTCAATAACTTTCATTATTGCCTTTATTTTGGTTCAATTAACAAGAATAGTGGCAAACAAAATGTGAGCTGGACAATTAATGAGCTTATGTTTCCAAAACATGAATAATTGCTACATTTATGAGCAATTTATAAGAAATGTGTTTAACTTTTCAAATTTGAGCACGAATAAGAGTATTGCACCGACCAGGTACCCTAATATAGTCACACATTTTAATTGTTGCATCACACATTTTAATTGTTGCATCCTACTTATATGAAAAAAAAGTCTTTACGATGTTACGTCTCATTAATCTACGCACAAATTTAAAATTTATCAAACAAATTGAATTGAAATTCTTTCATGAATTTTGTGTATACGCATTATATTGAAGTGTGCTCAACTTTACACATGTGAACACGAATATGACTTTTTTTTTTGAAAAGTTTTCATAAGACGGTCACAGATTTATATTATTGTATCCTATCTTTAAGAATTATTTTTAAATCGACATTACACCTTACTAATATTGGCACAAATTTTCGTCATAGCGAACAAACTCAACGCGCTTCTTTCTGGACTTAGTGTATGAAGAAGTTGAGTTCGTCATGTATGAGGACAACTTTTTACTTACTAGTGCCCTATTTTTAAAAACGATGTAAATCTATTGAATCTTAAGTTGAGGAGACTCTTGCAATCCTTAAAGATTTTGACTAATAAATGTATCCTTAAATACTCTAATAATGAATTGGCTTCCTCACCATTAATTATGTATTTAAAGCTGATTAAGGGTATTATAGGCAAAAAATGAGCAAAGATTTTTGTTTAACAACTTCCATTAATTATGTATTTAAAGCTGATTAAGGGTATTATAGGCAAAAAATGAGCAAAGATTTTTGTTTAACAACTTTCTTAATCCTAGTGCTTTTTCTATTTTCTCTAAAGTAAGAGAAGAACATAGAGAGTATGAATAAAATTATCTTTTAACCATAATAATTGCTACATTTTAATAAACAAGTGATTGATTCTTTTTTTTTTTATCTAACAAAAAATTTTATTGAGAGCAGCAACTGATTGATTAATATTAAAATCTTGACAAGAAGAAATTTCAAATATATTACCAATTTATATATTAAAATGAAATAATTTAATAAGGATATAGGCATGCAATTTATAAGAATTAGTAGCAAAATGATAAATTGATATTTCTTGGGAAGAATTGCATTTTGGAATATTAATTATTTAATTAGAATATAAAGGATGGAGGCAGAAAGAAAACGGAAAAGATTCCCATGGGTATTTTGGAATGGCGGTGAAGGAAAGAGAAGAAAAGAATAGTTTATGTTGAAAAATTGAATGAAGCTACGGATTAATGATCGGTACTTTACCACCAATAGGAAAAATAAACATCAATAAAGCATTGCCGGCAGTGGCTTTGATAAGGAATATCCCCAATGGAACCTACTTGCATAGTCATTGTCAAGGAGAAAAAAAGCTAACTTTTCTTTTCTTTTTTATTTTTGAAATAATATTCTATTAAAAAATTTATTTCTGATTCTACGAGCATAGTAATTTTAATTGATACATAACTTAGTTTGAAAATGTTGATGAACCTTCATATAGAAAAATCGAGATAAATGTAATGTTGAAATTAAGGAATAAAATTATTTTACATTACTAGAACTTAGGTATTATATAAACATTATGAAAAAAATAAATTCCCTTAATTACTAATTAGGTAAAGATTTATAGTTGGGGAAAATATTTATCTGTTAGAGGTTAATGGTATTGATTAAAATAGGAATTCCACTTCTTTATTAATTGGAGTTCGATCAATGAACGATTTGATCTTTTAATTTTGAGGCAAAACGCTTATAATTATTTAAACTTTTTAATAAATATTGAAGTGCAACTCTTTCTAACTCATCAACGGGGATGGAAGTGAGACGGATATTTTGGAGTAACCGCTTAGTTCCAAAGAGTAATAAATTTTTTTTTTCTATATTTACCCTTTGTATATGATCGATAATTATTATTTCAATTTAATAGTTTTCTTAAAGAATTAGTATTAAGTTAAGTGTAATATAATTAATTTACTCAATAATTTATTGTAACTTAAACAAATTTAATGTTTTTTTAAGGGACGAGAAATATCAAATATGATAAATATTATAGAACAAAGATAGTAATAAATTAAAGAAAGATCAGAAAAATATTGTCTCCTATGGAAGATGTCATGGATTCTTGAATATTGTTCCTCAAAAGGAGTAATAAATTAGTAGTAATTAATAAAGGTCTTTAGACAATTAAATGTCACAAGTTTGAGTAGAGTGGTCCTCATAAAAGAATAAGGCAACAAAAGTCTCTCAATTCATAAATAGTGAAAGGGATGTCTGCCTTATCACTTTATTAATGCTATTGCTAGCACTTGGATCCCTTGCTAAGAAAGCAAATAAGTTTATGTGTTTGCTATAGTCTACAAATTTTAATAGAATATTCTTATTATGGTTTCAAACTTGTCATCTGCAAAAATAATTTATAAATTCTAATATATTAAATTATTTAGAAGACCAAATTATTGACTTCAAATGTTAGCTTTGAATTTGACAGATTATAGTCCTTTTGTGAGGTACTAGGATAAGTCTAGCAAGTTAGATATAACAAATTTTGATAGTCACTTTTTAATCACTCAATGCATAAATTCATTCATTCATATAGTTTGCGTAAAAAATTTTATGGTACCTTGAAATTTTACTTTAGACCATTTCAGAATACCATAAGATTAACGTTGTAAAGTTTAGGTGTGAATTTATATATTTACAAATAACCCAAAGAAAAGCAAAAGGTGATCTTTCAAGGAATGTTGGCATTAGCACTAATTTTTGAGTTTATTGCTTTTCTAGAAGATACTTGTAGTCATTTTCTTCAATCACTCTTATCCTCCATGGTTAACTCCTCTTTTAACTATAAAAATATCGAGAGATATGGTGTTTAAGATAATATGTTTATTGCTTTTTCTAGAAGATAGTTATAGTCACTTTCTTCTATCTCTCTTATCTTGATAATTAAGTTCTTTTTTTTAACTTAAAAAATATCGAGATCTAGAATTAAAAAAAAAAAAAGGATAAATGGATCAAAGGAGGATCAAGAGAAAGGAGGGAGGTAGCAATTGTTGTTTAGGGATTGAGAAAAGAGGGGGAGAGAGTTAGAATAGAAAAATAGAAAAAAATTTGTGGGAGAGAATATTAAAACTAAGAGAGAGATTACCATGTTGAATATTTTTTTGTATGTTTACTCTCTTCTTTGTATACCTAAATACAATACTTTATTCTAGCATGGTAAGGGATACAATGTTAATAAAATTGTAAAGTTTAGTGACACAGTTGGTTCTCTCAAAGTTTGAAGTATTACAAGATTTTTCTTGTAAATTACAGAGGTAAATTTAATTATACATTTAGGCTATAATAGTAATACATGCAGTTGGATTCTTTTTTGACAACATGAATATTTAAGCCTCTAGACTTATATTGAATTTTGCTCACTACAAAAAAAATGTGATTTTGCGATCGATAAATCTGTCACAAAATAAGAGAAATCGGTCGCTAAATGACATCAGTGACCGATTTTCGACGGATATGTATTGATCGCAAAAGTGCTCGTCGCAAACAGTTTTGCAACCGATTTATTTAGTGTTCGCAAATTAGTGACCTACTAATTGGTCGCAAAATTCTGACTATTGGTCACTAATTTTCATCGTGTTTTCATTCTGAAAAGCCTATCGCAAATTGGTCGCAGAATGCGTCGGTCGGAATTACGTAAAGTGATCGTAAATCGGTTGCAAATTTTGAAAGTGATTGGTTGTTTATCTGTCGCAAATTTGAATTTAATGGTTATAATTTTGGTTGCAGTTTGATTGCAAGTCGGTAGCAAAATGTAATTACAGAAAAAAATTTGAATAATATTAAAAACCAAATGTAATTAAGAAAAAAATTTTGAATTAATATTAAAAACGCAAGTATTTTTTGCACCTGTCAAAATCCGCATATTATACATCACCATCACAAGGCATCATCATCATCAAGATCACAACATCACAACACAATAATAATGTAAGAATAGAACTATTAATGTAATGTACTATACAAAATATGAAAAATCACAGAAAGCTAAAAAGGTCCGAAATCAAATCTAAGAGGTTGGTCCTCTACACGATCCTGTGTCGTAGCATTGGCAGGAGTATATGCTGGATGTGTCGTAGTGTTGGCAGGACTGACCAATGTATCGTCTGCAGTATCTGGATCAAGAGGAGACGGTAATGGCTGATCAGAGCTATAGAAACATCTCGATCTATAGCAGGAGGAGGATCAAAGGAAGAAGTACCAACACCATATTGATCGGACATCCGCATGATATGCGCTCGAAGCTTCGCAAGCTGTCTCTCCTGCTCATCAACACGAGCCTGTAATGCACTAATCTCCTCGGCACTGTGGTTGGGCTATGGTCGTGAGGAAGCTACAGAAGCGTTAGATGCTGAGGCTAAGCCGCAGTAAAACTGTGATGCCTGAGACCCGATGCCATATACTTTCCTCTTCTTTTCACCCCATATGGCCTCCAGATAAAGTGCTAGCTCATCCATTCTTGACTCAGCTTCAGATCCAGCCTGAGAAGAAATAACACGCTCACGAGCTGTACTGTAGTTCTCTTGAAAACAATAAAATTAATTGATCAATTTAGTTGCAAGCTTTATTATATTGAACTTGTACACATAAGAGAAGACTAAAAGGTAAATGTATTCATTCTTCACTGTTACTTACATTGACGCCCAACGCACGAGAAGACTAAAAGGTAAATGTATTCATTCTTCACTGTTACTTACATTGACGCCCAACGCACATCTGTTGACAAACGTATTTCCATCGTGGTCCTTTGTGTGAATGTAAGTGAACACCTCATCGGTGTGGGCTCAGAACCATATTTTTTGGTCTGTAATGAATTTAATTGTACATGAGATATTAATATGGTGTCATTTCATTAAACATCAATAAATGTAACTATAACTAGTTGACTCACTAATAATCGAGATGTCTCTATAGCAGATATTGATCCGCATGTGTGTCGAGAAGGTCCTGCTCTGTCACCCCCAGTCTCACTGCGTCTATTTCGTGCAAATATGTCACACTTTCTCTTGAATGCAGGATCCTTCCAAGCCTTCTGTCAACTCTCCCATATCTCCTAAGAGACGCACTGCTGCTTCTTATCATTTTTTTGCATCCTATAGGTGAAGTCAGTCTACCATAGAGCGCATGATTTCTCCCAAGCCACTTTTAGCATAGCCGTAATGGCCTCTTCCCATACAAAATGCTTTCTTCCCATACAAAATGCTTCTGCAAGAATGAAAAATAAAACTTCAATAAAGAGATGTAGCTTGATTATTAATTACATTGAATGAAGATATAACTCGAACCAAATCGTACTTGAAACTCTTCCCAACAAAATTTTTTCGACTCCTGTGGTACGGCATCCCATATGTATCCATCTTTCTCGAGATGCAGCTTGATTATCCTCATAATTTGCCTTGATGCACGAGAGGATGGATATATGCTAAGAAAAAAGAAAACATAAGTGAAATATAAGTAGACGAAAGCATCAAAATCTGAATAAAACCAAGTTCAAAGGAAAAAGTAAATAAGTACTTTAGCTTGTTACGTGGCTCTGATAAAGTTGCAAAAGAAGTGACAAATGCTATCAATACAGATAAATAATTAATATATAACTGAAATGACAGTAAATGAATAATTAATATATAACTGAAATGACAGTAAATGATATTTATGATTACCTGGTGCAGTAGGTGACTGTGAAGCTGGTGAAGACTCTACTGGTCCAGCAAGTGGGATAGAAGAGGAAGGAACAAGAAGGAAGTGCTGGCGGCACGGGAGGCTGAGCAGAGAATGAAGCCCCAGACGTACCTAAAGAAGGAGGAGGGATAGTCCCTCCTCGTCCACGTGTACTGTGTCCTCGGCCACAACCTCCACACAGAACACTGCCAGATGCGTTTGAATCAATCGCCCTGCCTCTAGCCATTTGTACTACAGATAACAAAACTTACATATATATGTATACAATTATATGAATTGTAGAACATGTGGTAAATATGTATAAAGAAAGTGAATAACATTAAAATTCTTCATTAATAATATTATTATATATACATCTATTAGTTTTATTATCCATTAATACATGGTCGGTTCAAGTTATTAAGTGCTTCATCATCCATCTTGCTTCCTCTTCTTCTTCGTTCTTCCTCTTCTGATATTCGTCTTCTAGGTAGTCATAATGATTTTAATCTTCTTTCCGTTCATCATCCCGATCACTATGTCAACATAAGTTCTGCTTTAAGTTCTGCTTTCATCATCCAATCTATCCGTTAAATCTTCAACAACTTGCATCGGTTGCGTATCAACCGCAACTTCTTAAAATGGCTCAGATACTGCGAGTCAAACAGATTGTTTGGTTTCAACTGCATAAACAACTGATCTAGGCTTGATTTTACATACTGCCATCCAATCGCCACAATCTTATTTCAATGATGGATATGGGACATAGTACACATATGCAGCTTGCATCGCCAACACAAAAGGTTCGTACTTCGTATATCTTCTTCTTTGATTAATATCCACAAGATTATACTTAGGATGAACCGGAACCTTCATGCCAGATGTTTGGTTAACCATTCAACATTTGAATAATATTGTTGCACTTGGATTGGTAGGGATGGATTATACTAACTCCAAAACCTCAAACCAATTTGCCATTAAAAATCATTTGAATGCCCACTGTTAGTTTGATCCCTGTATGCAAGAACCAGTTTGTTCATTTGTCTTTCTGCTGTCCCAAGAACCCTCGGTGTGAAACTTAGTAACATTTACAAAGTAGCCGAGAGTAGGCATTACAACCGGGAGAAGGTCCCCTTGCAAATCTAATTTGAGATCTGTTATCAATATCTCTTCCCGAGCTTCGAGCCTATGGGAAAGTAGTAATGACACGAGCTGAAACTAAGAATGTACATATGATATGTTGTGTAGACTAGAAAGTTACGTTACGATAAAAGTTACTTACATAACATTTGAACCATTCTGTAAATTCAGTGTCCAGTTTTGCATCAACTGCAGTATCAGTCAAATTGGGATTTTGAAGCCGTAAAAGCTTGATATATTTCCTGTTTATGAATAAACAAAATTACCATAAATATGATTTAACTAAGCCCTAGATCGGGTTTAGACTCTCTACAAGATTTATACTTACTGTATAAATGGGGTAAACTCTTTGCAATTCAACAAAATATAGGTTTGAGCCGCTCGTATCTCTGCATTAGTCAATCGTTTTTTTTTTTTATTTACCAATCGTACACCCAGGATAGGTGAAAATTGTTAGATTTCCTTCTAACTCAGATTATATTCGATCTCCTCCATCATCATTACGTGTGACGTGCACATCTCCGATGCTTAGTGTAAACGATGTGGTTCGAAATAGTGTGGATGCTTAGTGTAAACATGTGGTTCGAAGTAGTGTGAACAGAAGGTGGAAGCTTCTTGCACAAAATATGCATTGCAAATTGATCCCTCGACCTTTGCCTTATTGCGCACATTCTTTTTAATTTTCTGCAGGTGTCTGTAATTGCACAAAGCCAATATGTAAGTATGAGTTGAAATAAAATATGTAATGATTAGAATGGGATGTTAGTGATTCACCTCTCAAATAGTTACATCCATTTATATTGTATCGGTCCTGCTATACGACATTCATAGGGCAAATGAACTAGCAGATACTCCATAGAATCAAAGAAGCCAGTGGAAAAATTCGCTCCAATTTGCATATCCCTACTAGGATTTCTTGTGCTAATTGGTTCATATCATCGCATCAGATAACAGTCATCGTCAATTCCTTGAAAAAGAGACTAAATTTTGTCATTGCTTCCCAAATTTTCCTTGGCAATAATTCCCGGAATGCCACAGGAATCAATCTTTGCATGAAAATATGGCATGCCACAGGAATCAATCTTTGCATGAAAATATGGCAGTCATGGCATCTCAAACAATCTGTATTTCCTCATGTCGACACATCTACCCATATTTGAACAGTATCCATCTGGAAACCTTAATGATCGGACTCATTTGCGTAATAATTTCCTTTCGGGTTTATCTAAAGAATAACATGCCTTTGGAAACTTGCCAGTAAGTACAGATTGTTCGAGTTTTGGTCGATGACAAATTTCCTTCATGTCTGCTTTCACTTTTGTACTATCCTTTGATTTCCCCTCAAATGTTCATGACAGTGTTAAACAGATTTTCAAACACATTTTTTTTCTATGTGCATCACATCAAGGTTATGACGGATAAGAAGTGACCTCCAGTATGGCAAATCCCAGAAGATGCTTCGCTTTTCGCTTTTTCCATCCGCTATTCCTGCCACATTCTACCATTTACCTCTTCTTACACTCTAACTCTTTTAACTGTTCATAATCGCCCGAGATCTTCAATTTCTGTGTAATATTTCGATTCTCCAGACTTCACAAAAGGTGGAGGGGGGATTCGATTAATGAGTCGCCGTTCTTTCTAAAGCATTGTCGATTTCTCCTCCAAGGGTGAGATTCTGCTAAGAATTTGTGATGACAATCAAACCAACATTGTTTACCTCCATTTTTTAGTGTAAATGCATAGTGTTTTCCATGCAATGAGGACAAGCCAATTGGCCTACCGTATTCCACCCAGATAACATTCCAAATGCCGAAAAAATCATTGATGGTCCAAAGCAAAGCAGTTTGCATTATGAAATTCTGATTGGCTAAAATATCAAACGTTTCAACCCCATACTCCCATAAATAATTAAGTTCGGCAATCAAGGGTTGCAGAAACACATCAATTTTGTATTTCGGATTATTAGGGCCAGGTACAATAACACACAAAAACATGTATTCATCTTTCATACATATTGAGGGTGGTAGATACAATGAGGGTGATAGATTAGTATGGTGTGACAACTGACAGGCCTATGATGATATATTGTTGTCATGATCGGCCAAACGGCTTGAAAAAACGGCTGAAACCCATCAGTACAAAGCCCCAATCTCACATTTCTCATATCAGTAGCAAACACAGGATGATTGTTATCAAAGTAAACGGCTGAAACCCATCAGTACAAAGCCCCAATCTCACATTTCTCATATCAGTAGCAAACACAGGATGATTGTTATCAAAGTGTTTCTAGGCTTCAGAATCTGACGAATGAGTCATTATACCATCCTCATATTCATGCAAAGCATGCCATATCATGTGTTTAGCTTTCGCCTTAGATGCATAAAACCTTTGAAGGCGAGGAACAAGAGGGAAATAATACATCTTCTTCAAAGCCTTCTCTTTTTGTACTCTACCAATTCCTTGACCCCGCTGTTGATATCTTGGACGATTACAAAACTTGCATTCTCTTAATTCGGAGCAATACCCCAGTATATCATATAATTATTTCGACAACAATACATCTTTTCCACAGGTAGTCCTAATCCCCGAACTAATTTTTTTATCCGGTAAAAATTATCAACCATCGATTGGCCTTCAGGCAAAATTTCTTTGGCTAACAGCACAAAATCATCGTAACACCTTTCTGAAAAATGGTGCTCTACTTTCATGTGCAGTAATCGTGCCACAACAGATAGAACTGAATGATTCTTGCATCTGGTGCTGCTTACTATTCATGTGCAGTAATCGTGCCACAACAGATAGAGACTGAATGATTCTTGGCATCCAGGCCGACCAGTTTCACTATTAGCTGCACTTCATGTGAAAACAATTGTAGTGCTCGCATGTAGTTGTGGCGATTCTCCATATTAAATCCAATAAAATTCTACTCTATGAGGCCCGCATCGATTACCATACTGAAATTGATTAAAGGCTGGACCTTCTGAACCTACAGGAATAAAGAGTGGCCTGAGCCACTGGAATAGAGTGGCCTGAGCCACTGGAAACTCGAGGTTCACCATGATGTATCCATTCATAATAATTTTCCACGAACCCATTTTTGCATAAATGAAATTTAATTGTATCAATATCTAAGAAGGCTCTATTTGGACACTTTTTGTGATTACATGGACACCTCAACTTATTACCATCCGTACAATTGGGATTACTAATTGCAAACTGTATAAACGATTACAATCCTTGTAAAAATTCTTGTCTTAGTATCCCATTGACCTCGTATCTCCAGTACATCCAATCTCGATTAGTCCACATTTTTTACCTAATTAACACTCTGTTTATAAATGGCAAATTATATGTAATTGCATTAGTCCTAAATCATCCTTAAAGCATGCCAAAAGTAATGTTCCATTTACATTTCTAACGTACTAAGGTTATTTCTATAATAAGGGTAACTAATATATGTAAACTCACTAAGGTTATTATTTCTAACTAAGGTTAACTATATATATATAAACTTACTGTAATATCAATAAGTGTATGATTCCTCATATTCAGTTTTTAAAAAAATTTCGGCAACACGATTTACCTCATATTCAGTTTTTAAAAAATTTTCGGCAAAACAACTTTCGCATAACATAATCAATTCTCAGTCAAAACACACTAAATATAATACTTTTTATATCATCTCCAACATCTCACCAAAAGTCAAAATGGCCACCTTACTAGGCCTCCAACATCATAACTGCAATCATTCATGTGATTTCCAATCAAATGAAAACACATAATCAACCAGTAAACTAATTTCAAAAAATGTAATTTTCCAATACCACAATATAGAAAGTTGGTTTTTAAAATTTGAATTTAGTATAGATTTTGAATTACTATTATCAAATCATTATTTTATTTTTTATAAATTACAATTATTTTCAAATACTATAACTATGTGTTTATAATATTACAGTCATTAATTATTAATTTTTCTTACAGAAATTACATTATGGAAATATTGTTTTTATTTGTGTTTACTACTTCTTCAGGCTTAAGTCTTTTCAGCCTTACTAATATATTACTAGAGTAGTAAGACCCATTTATATTACCTTATAATATATGTTAAGTAATAAAACTTAAATTAAGTATTTTCCAACATTTATTTTCGGATTATATTTTTAAAATTTGAAACAAAATGATTGATAATTTTCTAAAGCAGTTCAATAATTCCAAATGCAAACTATGAATTAAAAAACTATGTTAATTGAACCAAACTATATATAAATAGTACATAAATACTAGTTGTATACCCGTGCTATATACTATTATTATAAATACTACGTATTATTGATTATACTAGGTAATTAATAAAATAAGTCATTTGTTTACTAAGTAATTATACTAAATAAGTTAATAAAAGAAAATAAACGTATAATATTATTTCAATTTTATTCATTACTAGAAAATAAATGTATAATATTATTTCAAATTTATTCATTACTAATTTATTTAGTCATTTTTTTAGTTAAATAATTGTTATTTCTTAAAATAAGTCATTTCTTTACTCAACTATGTATTTCTTATATTATTTGCAATTGATATTTACTAAGTAGTTTTAATTTTTATTTAGTCACTACAAACACTACAAATTACTCTACAATTGCATTCAGATTGAAAAAAAAAAAAACAAAGAAAAAAAAACAATAATAATAACTAAAAAAAACGAACAACATTCACATAAAAAATGAAATCCACAAAAAAAATAATAAAAAAAAGACAGCAAGAGGCGTACCTGACCAGGCGAATGTGAACCGAGGAGGAAAAATCTCCAGCGACAGGGGCTTCTCTGACGACCGGCGCTGCAAGAGAGCGGAGGAGGAGGCGGCTGGGCTAGGAACGGCTGCGACAGAGAGGAGAAGGGGAAGGAAGCAGGAGAGCTGCACTCACGCAAGGCGACAAAGGGCTTATAAAGCCCTATGGTTGCAATTCATTTAAAAGTCGATCGCAATTTTTAATCATGCGATGTCGTTTTATGGTCAGAAAAATTGCGACTGACTTGCGACCAATACAATCTGTCGCAAAAGTGTCAGTCACAAATCTATCACCAATCGGTTGCAGAACGAAAGCTAAATTTAGCGCTGAACTGTAGCGCACAATTTTGCGACAGACTTTTAAAGGGTCTCAAATACGTCGCAGAATCGATTGCAAAATTAGTCACAATGGAGTCGCAAAATGAAAACCAAACTGGCGGGAATTATTGGCGCTAGAATTAGCGACGAATATTATATCGGTTGGAAAACCAAAATGAAAAGCAATTTATTTTCACTCTGAGAATTAAAATTATAAAATTCATATATCAACAAAATTGGTGATAATTATTTGAAGTTAAACAACAAAGAAGATAGATGACTTTTATTTATTTATTTATTTATTTGTATGGGTTATATTACTTAAGCAAACAAACATAGGGAATTTCTTGAATCATCATCTAAAATTGATCCGAAAATGGAAAGAATGGACTTGGTTTGGTTTGTTTATATAGGTGTTCCTTTGAATAGGAACAAGAAGTGATATCAAGGGTTAGTATATGTTTTCTAAGTAGGAAAAAAAAAAAAAAAAAAAAAAAAGATAGTGGAGATGAAGCAATTGTGGTTAAGCTATCTCGAGTAGGAATCCCACCACTTCAAAGTGGAACCCAATTTTTGTTTATTACATAAATAACAATTAGACCATTTTCATGGGAACTCCAAAGAAATAGGGCAAGAATTAAGGGGAACTCTCTCTCTCTCTCTCTCTATATATATATGCTTCCTTGCATTTTTAATAGTCATACTTTTAATTAAGCAAACTAAATTTGACTAATTTCCTTCTTTCCTCTTTGTTGGACTTCTTTAATTATTTTATTTTGTGCAACAACATTCTTTTAGAAGTTTCATAATTAATTAAGGATTTCAATTTCATATTTGAATCTCAAATTCATGAATCTTGCTAACATATTTGTTTCATCTTAAACATTCTTGTCTCGCGAACATAAAAGAATTGGAATAGCTTATAATAAAAATAAGGTAAAAAGTAAACCATCACATGTTCAAATTAAATCACTTAAAATATTTTGTGTATTTTTTTTTTCTGTTTTTTTAGCATTGAAAATTAAGCGATTTACATCTGTGTATATCCAAATCACATTTACGTTACATTAAACATAATTAAATATATTTTTTATTAAATATATTTTTTATTATGTTACGTTACGTACCATTATGACATATAGATTATATCTATGTGGATCAATTAGTGTTATTATTTTAATTTTTATTGAAAAATATATAATTATAAAAGTAAAATATTGTAATTCAAGTTTAAAAATAACAAACTCTCTCTCTCCCAATAATTTGGAGAGAAAAAAAAAAACAAAATAAAAGCAAGAAAGGAACAAGATAAATTGGATTAAAGCAAACTTAGAAGATAATAATTGCAATAGACAAGTTAAAAAAAAAACCAATCAATTCAATATTACCGAACATCGTTGATGATAGAAAGCACAAGATTATGTTCCTTAATGCTTGTATCAACCACCAACATAGTAAGAAATAGCAGTAGCTTTGTTCTTTGTCAAATTTGGAAGAGCAAAAAAGTACATGAGTGCTTTTCAATTAGTGATGTTTCCAATCTCTCATATAATTGTCCTAAAATTCTCAATTTTTTTAAAAAGAAAAGCCCTTGTAATAGAGAAAATATTTTTTGAGGTACCCAATATTATTTCTAATTTGGAGAAGCCAAATTGGATAGGACTTCCTAACGTGTCACTTTATGGTTGGCCTTCTACATGAAAAAAATACTCTCTCCGTCCTATTTTATTTGTTTATTATTCCTTTTTTAGATGTCTCAAAATATTTGCAAGATTTCTAAATTTAGACATGTAAACAATTATTTTTTCCGTAATAATATTTATAATTGTTCATTGAATGAAGGACTTTTAATATCTTAATGAGTTATTAAGGGTAAAGAAGGGCAAAATAATCTTTGTTGACTAAATTTTTAATATGTGTATTTTATCAAATCATGCAAACAAAATGGTACGAAGGGAGTAATATATTTCCCATGCAAAGAACAAGTATGTCTAGTGAGATGAGGTGGTTAGGGATACAACTAAGATGGGTCAGGAGGCAAAACAGATACCTCATGTCAATCTACTGTCCACAATCTCATGTCCTAACATTTGCAATTATATATTTATTTTTTTATGCGTGTATATATGGAGAAAACGACAAATTTATCACCCAAAACGCAAGGAAGAAGCTCTTCTAAGAAGTCTCTTGATTCTATGAGAATTTATAGAAATTAAATCAATAATTTATTTCACTCTAATGGACAAAATTATGAACTTTAACACTTATATATATATGTGTGTGTTTTCTTTTCCTCAATGACATCGTGTGCCTATGCTATGTATAAATTGAAGAC
This sequence comes from Jatropha curcas, assembly GCF_014843425.1. The sequence continues at coordinate 33,096 of NW_023590670.1, forward strand.
AACAAATAATTGAAAAGAAAAAAATAAAAACTATGATAGATTTCAAATTCAAATTTTATATAATAAGATAAAAAAAATAGTTTATAATTCTCTTGGTGTAGTATAATATAAAGTTACAATGCAAGTTAATCTATCTATTCTATATATAAATGTGGAAATATTGGGAATAATGAGATTTCTGGTAATGTTCTTAATGAAATTTGAAATATTCTAAAATAAACTGAGTCATAGCCAATTAAAAAATTATATTTTATTAATTGATTGAATATATCTATAAAAATTAGATTTGAAAATTTCTAACAAATAAACTGAGTAATGCGCAATTTAAAAAAATATTTTTTATTAATTGATTGAATATTATATTAAAAATAGTTTTTTTATTATATAGTTAATATTTATTATATTATATAAGTACTATATTTATATATATTGATAATCATACATTTGAATCTTTTATATATTATTTCCAATTAATATTTTGAATATTATATGGATTAGTAATTTAAAATAATCTTTATTTAGGAATATTTTATTTAGGAGAGAAATAAAAAAAATATTCTTTTTATTAATAAATTTTGAAATAGAACATACATAAATATTTTATTTAGGAGAGAGACAAAAAGAGAGAAAAAAGTATATTGTCTTTATGTAATATTTTTTTCCTTTATGTTTATATGATTTGATTGGATGTTTTTTAAAAATAAAATTTCAAAAGAATTTACGTAATTAAATTTGGGATGGCAAACAGTTGAAAATTATAATTTAAAAATATATATAATATTTTATTGATATATTTATACATCTATATATATTTATATATATTGAAACTTTTTTGTTAGATGAGTTTTGAAAAGAATTTTATTCTTAATAATAATATTTTCTTTTCTTTTACTTTATTGAATAATTTGTAACTGCTATTATTTTAATTTAATAAGAAATGCATATCTCCCTTGCATTAAATAGATGGCATCTTAATGATTAAGCATTTTTATTTTCTTTAATATTTTTTCTTTTATATTCTAAATCTGTTTGACTTAAAAGAAAATAGTGTTTAGTAAACTAGAAAAAAAATTAGAATTATATATTTCTGTTTTAGGTTACTTTTTGAATTTTAATAATTTGTGTGTATGTGCATATATTTCTTTATCTAATGAATTGGGTAAGTAATATTACCACCGAAGTCAAAGTGATTATCATTATCAATTCAGATCATCTTCTTATTTCTTTTCTTTTACCTAGTAGTAAAAAATAATTTATTGTAAAAATAATTATTATTATTATTATTATTATTTATAATAGTTATATATAGATATTGATTTGGGGTTGAGGGCAAGGGGTTGGGGACTGAGTGATGACTTGATTTTTTTTTGGGGCATTTATTAGTATTTTAATAATCTACATTTAAAAATTAGGGACTAAAATATTAGATCTGGAGATTGAGTTGAACTTTATTTTGAGACCATTTCATTATATAAAAATAAAATTAAGTAATAAGAAGCAGCACTGCAAGTAGTTCGTACGACAAAATCTAATACAAATTAACCACTTGTATTTATTTTAATATAAAGAGAAACTTATGCTTTAATATTGTATAGATAAAAAAATAAAAAAAATATATAAAAAGATAAGTATATAACAAACATAGTCAATATGCTATACACGTCATAAAAAAATGTGTTTATTTGGCCCTTACATTTGGATGTGCCCAAATTGAAATGCAGTTGAATCAGACCGGACCTACTCTAATATCATATTAAAAAATTATAAAGAGTAGCAGTTGAGTTAATATTAATATATTAGCCAATTAACTCGTCACTCTTATATATCTTTTGTAGATTTGATATTTAAGCAATATGGGATTCATAACGGTTAAAATGCGTGGAATGTTGTAATTTATTCTATGAGAAAGGAAAAAAAAAAAAAAGAAAGAATTGTCGCTTTGCCACCGCCATCTTCGAATAAGATTCATTGTGTTGTTAAACTGAATTTGGGAGTCTTTATGTAAACAATAAAGTCTTGTGTTGATAGTGAAACATTCAGATGTCAAGTAGCGGAAATATTCAACTATGAGTATCACAATTTATTATTTATTATTTATTTTTATTTAATAATATTTTTAAAAATATAAAGCTTTTATAATTTTATTTTTTTAACAAATTATTTTCAAAAGATGATGTACTAAAAGGAAAAAGCAAAATTTAGAGGCGGGAATCTCTTCCAATAAAGGATCAAAGCCTTCTTTAATATTAATTTAGGTCGACTGTAGTTCCTTTTCATATTACTTTCAGCAAGAGCAAATCTTTTTGAATGTTCTTAAGAAAAACAATTTTTAAATTCAACAAATAGAAGATAATAAAAAGAAATCAAGCAAGGTAATTTTTAATTAAAAGAAACCAAGGATTAAAAATTACTAGGGATTTTGACTTCACTTAATTCTATCTAATATATTTTATTAGTTCGTTAATCAATTTTAATTGTTCAAGTAGGGGAAACAACCCTAAAATCACTAACAAGCTCTCTCGATGTATTGTTAACTGTTTTAATCCGGTCTAATTACCTATCTTCCAAGAGCGCAATCAAACATGAATTAAATCATTAAGTTTCCTGGTTTATTTTGTGAATTCATAACCTAACGCCATTAACGTATGAAAACCCCCCATGAGTCATTTTTATTCTATGTAATTTATTACCTTTTTTCATATAAAAACCTTACTTGCCGCGATAGTGATTAATGATAAATCATTCAGGGGAAACTTTGCTGAAAGCATTAAGTTTAATAACAAATTATAACTTTGAAAGAAAACATCTATATTATAAATTGGAGAAGAATTTAAGTTAAATCAAATTTGCTAGTATGAGAAGTTTTGGGCTCGACATAATATTAATAAAACTCCAATATACTTGATAAAATTCATAATAATGTGAATAATGAAAGTAAAACAAGATTAAGAGTTTAGAGATAACAAACTATCAATATTAAATTCTGGGGATTCCTTTGAATCCATTGCACAATTTGAAGCGGCTTGAAGTCCTTGAAGACGAGAAGACAATAGAACAAAAAATATCAGTGAGATCCTATGACAATGAATGATCCTCTTCTTTATATAGACTTCATGGGAGAAAATTCGACTTCGTAATCCGACTTCGTTTAGGAAATAGAATCCTTATTAAGTAAGAAATCTTTTTGGAGATAGGAAACTGTTTAGGCTTTGGATTTCTTCTCAATTATGACTTTTCCATCTGTCTAAATAGGATTAGATCTTGATTTGTACGTCAGAAAAGTATCTGAGGTGGGCCCATGCAAGTTATAGAGATTGGCTGGCGTTCTTGACTTAAGACAGCACTTAATTCGTAGCACGGGCGTGCTGTTCTGCACGGTCTGGGCGTGCCAGAGCTTGAGTTTGAAGGATGGTTCAGCACGGGCCGTGCTCAGCGGCACGTCTAGAGAAGAATTTGTGGCACACGCGTGCCCCGTAGCATGGCTAGGGCGTGCTAGGATCTGAGTTTCCAGGATGAAATGCATCATGGGCGTGCTTAGGCAAGCATGCCTTTCTGTGCCTAAGCATGCCTTTTTGTTGATGTCTTCCTTAGGCACAGGCATGCCAGATAGCACGGTCTAGGCGTGCTAGAGTCTAAGTCTCCATTTAATTTTCCTTGAATCTAGCATGGACGTGCTGGATTGCAGGGGCAAGGCGTGCTAGAGGTTGATTGTATTTGCTTTATTTTGCTCTTTTCTGTGCCAAAACCTACAAATTTCCTTAAGATTAAATGAATTATGATTCGAGGAAGCTTTACACTAAAACATAAGTAAAAATTAAATAAAAACTAAATAAAGTAATAAAAATATTAAAAATCCTAATAAAACTATAGTAAAAATACTGTAAAAAATAACACTATCAAAATTCTCCAAACTTAAACCATTGCTTGTCCTCAAGCAACAAAACTAAAAACTAAAAAATACAAGCTAAACAAACTAAACAAAGCTAGCTTAATATGGTTGGGGATAATTATTCACAATTTCAAAAGTATCAAAAATCATTAACATGAGAATAAATACATGCTAATTTATTCTAACAAAATTTCAATTCCAATGAACACATTTATTATTTAAAACATAAAGTTTAATATAGATTTTAACACAATAATTTTCAACTTAATGAAAGTAGAATATGAAGTTTTACAAAAATTATTTAACCTTTAATTAAGATGTTTTACAATATTTTAAATTAATATTGCCATAAGCAAATTAGTCTCCTTCTCACAATTTGTAATGCAACAATTTAAAAGGATTAAAGGTCTTTATTTTCGGTTGTAATCACAGGGTTTTAGAGGTATACATTTTAGCTAAACAAGGAAAAAATGATAAAAAGATAGACAAAGAGCAATGAGAAATGCATAATAAATAAGATTTTCATTATATCAAACAATTTTTCTTTGTAAAGGGAGATTAATCTTGAAGTCTCTTCAATAGCTAAATTAAAGATACTTTGGCAATGTTTTTCTTATATTTGATATTTACTTGCATTTCTGCTTTAATATCCCAAGTTGAATTTCCTTGATTGATTTACTTCTTTATGCGGTGTTTTTCTCTTGTTTTTCTACTTGTTCATTGCTAGTAAATAATGAATTTTTGTCATTTTGTTACATATGTTTTAAAATAGAAAATAAATCATTCATATACATTATTACACTTAGGGTAGGAATTAAGTTGTTCAATGGCTAGGTTTTTTTAATAAAGGGTAAAATAAGAATTTTGGGTATAAGATTTTCAAATTGTTGCAAAGTCATATTTTAACTTATGGGCCTTAGGCTAAAATAAAGTTTCAACAAAGAATGCCTAACATTATCTTTTTCTAATTGTAGCTTTAAATTTTGTTGAAAGGGAATTCTTAATTTGGTTCTAGGATTTCCAAAGATTAAAACATACCTATATATCATAAAATTCACAAAAATTAGTATTTATAATCTTAGAAACAAATAGTTAAACTAAAGAATCATGTTAAGTCAAAAATTGAAATTTAAGCTAAAAATAATTAATTTCGAAGAACAACTAAATTCATCATAGTTTAATAAATTATGATAATTTTCAAGTTTGCTGACAATTATTTCAACCATATTAAACTAATGAAACAAAACAAAGAAACAATTTTGACTAAAAATTAGCAAAAAAAATTTTGACTAAAAATTTCCCTTTCCCAAACTTAGTTTAGCACATTGTCCCTAATGAGCTTTAAGAATTAATTTCCCAAAAATTTTCATATGATTAATCATGTAATAAAAAACTATGAGAGTTTAGTTCGACATAGTAATTAAATAAAACTCAATAATACTTGATAAAAATTCCATAATCAATGTGAATAATGAAAAGTAAAACAAACAAGATTCGATTAAATAAAACTCAATAATACTTGATAAAAATTCCATAATCAATGTGAATAATGAAAAGTAAAACAAGATTCAGAGTTTAGAGATAAAAACTAGTCAATAATTAATTCTGGGCGGCTTCCTTGAATCCTTGCACAAATCTTGAATGCTTGAAGTCTTGGAAAGAGAGAAGAACAATAGAAAAAGAAACTATCAAAGCTCGAGATCCTATATAATGAATGACTCCTCTCTTTATATAGACTTCCTAAGAGAAAATCCGACTTCGTTTAGGAAATAGAATCCTTATTAAGTAAGAAGTCTTTTTAGAGATAGAAAACTATTTAGACTTTGTATTTCTTCTCAATTAGGACTTTTCCATCTGCCTAAATAGGATTAGATCTTGATTTGTACGTTAGGAAAGTATCTGAGGTGAGCTCATGCAAGTTATAGAGATTGGCTGGCGTTCTCGACTTAAGACAGCACTTAATTCATAGCACGGGCGTGCAGTTCTGCACGGTCTGGGCGTGGCAAAGTCTGAGTTCTAAGGATGGTTCAGCACGGACCGTACTCAGCGGCATGTCTAGAGAAGAATCTGTGGCATGGGCGTGCCCCATAGCACGGCTAGGGTGTGCTAGGCTCTGGGTTTCCAGTATGAAATGCATCACGGTGCTTGCTTAGGCAAGCACGCCTTTGTGTCGATGTTGTCCTTAGGCACGAACGTGCTAGATAGCATGGTCTGGGCGTGCTAGAGTCTGAGTCTCCACTTGAGTCTGAGTCTAAGTCTCCACTTTAAAATTTTGAAAAAAAATTAGTACTCTTTTTAATAAAACAATCATCTCATAACTAATAATATGTTGATCGGAGTGGTAAGCAATCTCAATCTCTGTAAAAATAAGAATACAAATTCAATACCTGAAAAACACACTTTACTACAAAGGCAAGAATTTTTACGCTCTACGATTTGAAAAAGATTACACCTCTTGATTATATATAAAAAAAATCGTCTAATAATTAAATTTTGAAATATTTCAATAGAAATTAAATTTTGTAATAATAATTAAAATTACGAGTTATGTATCTAATATAAATTGTCCAAATAATACACTCACTTAGCATATAAAAAAAATGACTTTTTTATCATTTAAATAGGGAACATGCAATTCATATACCAATTAGAGACAGAAGAAACTTCTTTATAAAATTATAGCAATTCTATAAAAACAAATTAATCTATATAATTCATACACGCCTATAATAGATGTGAGATTTCTGAGGATCAATAGCTTAGTTTTTCCGATAAATAATTATGATCAATTTTGTAAAATAAAAAATAGAAGTGGGAGCACAATAATATGTAGCCTATGTTCAATACATCTCTAAATATATTAAATTTTCTTTTTTAAAAAAAATCTTATATTGATATTTCCACTAAACGAACGATTTAAGCAATCCAAAAAAATAGGAATAAAACAAAGTAAAACGGAGGCAAATTTGATTGGACTGTGAGGTAACGAAAAACATCAGATGAGTAACATAAAAAAAAAAAAAAAAAAAAAAAAAAAAAAAAAAAAAAAAAAAAAAAAAACTGCTATAAAAAATTTGATTAATGACTTATTGAAGATGGCGATTATTAACGGGTGCTATGTACGCTTTATGTGCCTCCGTTATATATATATATATATAATATATAGTAAGATATATAATGAGAACCCCTCTCCAGAGCTCACTAAGTATATATATATATATATATATATATGAACCCACTCTCCAGAGCTCACCTAAGCCTGAGTTGTGTTCTGTTTGTGGGTCTTTTTGAAACAGTGTTCTTTCTTCTTTCTTTCTTTTCTTCATTCTTCTTTTCTTCAGAGATAATGGAGATAGAGATGAGACAATCAAAATTCAAAAGAATTTGTGTTTTTTGTGGTAGTACTCCTGGAAAGAAGAGTAGCGAAAGAAGAGTAGCTACAAAGATGCTGTGATTGAACTTGGAAGAGAATTGGTAAAATGAAATTAAAGAAACTTTTTTTTCTCTGTTTTTTCCTCTGTTTTCCATAATTTAAAAACTGCTTCCCAAAATGGTTTCGTTTTTCTAATTTGTTTCTTTCCAAATGTTTTTTCATTTCTTTTATTGGAATCATTAACTTGTTTTGGTTTTCCTACTCTGGTTTGGTTCCTTTGTTTTTGCTCTGTTTTATTTTTGTTTTTCTTCTAACTTTCCATTTTTGATTGTAAAATAAATTTCATAAAATGTATTTGTTTAACCTTCATAACATTAATATAATGGGTTTTTAGTAATTTTAATGGGGATATTAATGAATTTGCAATCAATCTTGGAACTACATTCTACATAACAGCACAACTTAGATAATTAACAAGTTTCTATTTAAAAGTACTTAGTTAAATTAGTATTAAAAATAAAATTTCATTCATTTTGTGTGTGTGTGTGTGTGTGTGTTCTCTAAGTTTTTATTTCTGCCTAAAAAATGTAATTGAATTTTATAGATAAAGACTTGTTCTTTTTTTGTTTCTAATTTTCCTCTTTCACAGGCATCAAGAAATATTGATCTGATTTATGGAGGAGTGTTGGTTTGATTTCTCAAGCTGTTTATGATGGTGGCCGCCACGCAATAGGGTAAAGAAAATGGGGTTTTTTCTTGCTTTTCTTTTTTTTTTTTTTCGATTATTACCCTCTTGGCTCTTACATTGTTTTTCGAAAAATTCTATCAAAAAAACAGAAAACCTAAAAATAGAATTTTGTTGTTTATTTGTTTTACTAACTAATTTTTGTCCTAATTTGAAAGAAGAAAAAAAAAACTAATTTTTTGTCCTATTATTGTCTGCAGAGTTATCCCAAGACACTCATGCCTGGACGGGTACTTTATCTTCTCTCACAGTGAAGTTCTAATTTTTTTTTTTTAAATTGAAAAAGTGAAAAAATAATTTATTAAAATAATAGCCGAGTTATCTCCAAAAATGAAAAATCTAGGAAAAAAAATAAAAATATTATTTTTCTTATCTAAAATTAATTTATTTTATCATATTATTATTTAATCTCTTTAGGTCCATCATGGATTTAACATTGTACTTTTGAATTATTGCCACGCCTAAAGTTAGAATTGGCACCATTACCAGCAGCATACCTAGGATTGCAAGTACCTTGAGAATGTGAAACATTAGTAGTAACAATATTAGATGATGAAAAACTAGAATTACCGATGATAATTTTATTTTGGTAAGAAACTCTTCTGAGCAACATTGGCAATCATTGGAATCGGATCATAGGACGGATCAACTCTTTTGAGATATAATTCATGAGCTAACAACTTATCTTGAAGCTCTTCAAACGTGATAACAGTATCCCTTGCACGTACAGCCGCAGCTATATCACAGAACTCGTTACCGATGCCATTTAACAACATATACCACCAAATCAACATCAGAAACGGTGTTGACACAAAGAGCAAGTTCATCAGCCATATTCTTGAGAGAGTGCAAATACTCAGTTACCAATTTGGTGTCCTTTTTTGTGTTGGAGAGTTTCTCTTTGAGAGAAAGAACCCTTGTAGCCGATTTATTAGCAAATGAAACCTGAAGTTCTTCCCAAGCATCCACAAAAGTCTTTGCATTGGAAATAATATGTATAACCGAGAAATGGATTGATGCAAACAAAGCTACTACAATCAACTGATTTTTGACAATACCATCAAAATCATGATTACTTAATTCTTGGCCATCTTTTGTAATAGTGGCAGCAGGAGGTTTATTCGTCCCATCTACATAACCAAAAAGATTGTGCCCACGAAGTAATGGAGAAACCTGAGCACGCCAAGTAGGATAGTTTTGAGTTGTAAGTTTGAGATGAAATTGGATAGCATTAATAACAATTATAACCTAGCCAAAAGAATGAGTGATAATGGAATTGGTTGACAAAGCCATAGCAATGAAAAAGAAAGATTAGTTATAGGATAAAAAAAGCTTAGAGCTTATTGCTCTGATACCATAAAGAGAACTGAAAGAGATTGAACTGCAGCAAAAAGAATTGTGTTCTGTATTCATTAAGCATCCGAATTTATAGTTGTACAATGATTAATATGTTTACAACTAATCCCTATATTTGTGTTTTATATTTGAATACAAGAATGAGATAATAACAATAACAATAACAATAAGCTAGCGATACTCCATCCATATTTGAATTTAAATTATTTAATCTGTTATCCATTTGATGAGAAATAGCAAGAGATTTAACACGGGTATGTCTTTACAAGCTAAGGTTTGTGGAATTTGTGTTTTTCCTAGACATCCAACCGATATGTGTCCTACACTACAAGAAGGATCTCAAGAACAAGTAAATGCAATTGGAGGATTTCCTAGACAGCCCCAAAGGATGTATGATCCTTATTCAAACACGTATAATCCAGAATGGAGAGATCATCAAAATTTTAGCTATGGAGCAAGACAACGAAACTCCCATCAATATTAACTCGGACCGCCTTAACAACAGTCATAAATGGTTTTGAAATCATGTATGTCCCTTGAAGATATTGTTAAATCTCTTGCAAACTAACACTCAATTATTTCAGCAAGAGACCAAGGCTAGCATTCAAAATTTGGAGAACCAAGTGAGCCAACTAGCAACCTCTTTGAGTAAATTGGAGTGCCAAGGGAAGCTTCCTTCTCAAACTGTCATCAATCCCAAGCGAAATATAAGTGTAATTACCTTGAGAAATGGCAAGGAGCTGGGAATTCCAACCTTGAATAAATGTGACAGTAGCTTGAAAAAAGATGCTAAAAAAGAAGCAGAAGTTCAGTAGAATGGACAAACTGAAAAATCATAAGTAAACTTGCCCAGCCAAGGGAAGCTTCCTTCTCAAACTGTCATCAATCCCAAGCGAAATATAAGTGTAATTACCTTGAGAAATGGCAAGGAGCTGGGAATTCCAACCTTGAATAAATGTGACAGTAGCTTGAAAAAAGATGCTAAAAAAGAAGCAGAAGTTCAGTAGAATGGACAAACTGAAAAATCATAAGTAAACTTGCCCAGACCAATGGTAACTTAGCCCCCTGTTCCTAAAAGATTGGCTAAATAAAAAAAGGATAAGGAAAAAAAAGAAATCCTAGACTTTACGCAAAGTGGAGGTGAATATACCGTTGCTCGATGCAATTAAGCAAGTTCCCTACTATGCAAAGTTTTTAAAGGAACTTTCTACAAATAAGAAGAAGTTGTCTGGTTATCAAATGGTAAGTGTAGGGGAGAATGTTTCCACTATGTTACAAAGATAATTGCCCCCTAAATGCAAGAACCAATATACGTTTTCTATTCCATGTAAAATAGGCAATATTGGAATAAGAAGAGTTATGTGTGACTTAGGCTCTTCAATAAATGTTATACCATTGTCCATATACTCTTCTTTAAATGTTGGTCCATTGAAAGAAACATCTATTAAATTCAATTGGTGGACAAGTCCATGGTTTGCCCTGAAGTAGGAAGCCGGTTCCAGTATCAAAAAATGTGGAAATGGAAACGGAACCGAAAATTGACGGTTCCAGTTATGGTTTGAAACCGAACGGTTACCGTTCCAGTTAAGATTCCTCAATGGTTCCAAATCAACAGTTCCAATTGGTTTTCCAATCGATTTTTGGTGAATCGTATAATTATAAAATAAAAAATTAGGGAACATTTTTTATTGAAAATTTAAAATTTAAATATTTTTATGAAATAATTTTTAAAAAACTTTAAGAAAAAATTAAAAAAAGGGCTTGGACAATAATTAGATATTGGACTTTAGAGAAATTATTTGACAGTAATTTGGACAATTAATGGCAGAGCTTAGAAATATTGGAGAGTAGAGAATAGTAGAGAGAAATAATTTTGTGTGAGGATAAATGAAAATAATGGGTATTTATATTAAATCCACAAAATCAACTTTCTACAAATACCCTTAAAACTAGTCATTATCTAGTTGTTAGGAAAGTTAATTTGGGGATTTCACAAAAAATTTTGAAAAAGTAAGAAACATTATGTTGGAACCGCCGGTTCTAACCGGTTGGAAAAATGGCCGGTTTCGGCCGGTTCTTGAAACTGACGTTTCATGGTTCTTCAAAACTTGGAATCGAAATCGCAAGCCCCCGGTTCAGACCGATTCTGATACCGCACAGTTTTGATTCTGATTCTCATCGATTTCGAACCGACGGTTTTAGAAAATCGCCATGCCTACCTCAAAGGGGTATTGGATGATATTTAGTACAAGTAGATGGGTTGATTTTTCCAGCTGACTTTTATATGCTTGATATGGAGGATGATAAATCCTTTATTTCATTAGAAATTTTACTTGGAAGACCATTTCTTAGCACAGTTAGAGCAAAATTGATGCTCATGATGGGACACTCATTATGGAATTTGATGGAGAAATAGTTAAATTTAATGTGTATAATGATCCATGTGATGTTCTTAGTGTTTTTGGTGCTGACGTTATTGATCCCTTAAATCATGATATCAAGGAAATAACTTTAGAAGGTCTAGAAGGGGTAGGTTGAATTTTGAGAATGTCTAGCCTATGACCTTAAACAAGGGCGCTTGTTGGAGGCAACCCAATTCTAGGCTTGCCCAAGCCTAATTTTCATAGTTTTATTTTGTTTTTAGATTATTTTATTTTATTTTGTTTTAGTGAACTTCTTCCTAAATTATCCTAAGGTAGTCTATTCTTTTCTTTACTAGGTAAGTAATGAATTTCTGAAGGTTAAAGTAGTTCTTTCATGGTGAAAAACTTAAAAAGAGAGGCTTTTAATGGTTAATGTTTATTTTTATGGTGGTAAAAAGAGAGGCTTTTAATGGTTATGTAATTGTTAAAATATTTTTAATCTGTTTTTCTCTTAAATGATTTATCATCCTTATTTACTTTACCATTAGTCGCAATTTATTTTCACTTTTGTCCTTTTTACTTTTATGAGAGAGAGAGAGAGAGAGAGAGATTTATCATCCTTATTTACTTTACCATTAGTCGCAATTTATTTTCACTTTTGTCCTTTTTACTTTTATGAGAGAGAGAGAGAGAGAGAGAGAGAGAGAGAGAGGACAAAAAGAAACAGCAAGAGAACCCTAGCTCCTCTACTCTACCAGCACCGTCATTCTCTACACCTCCACAAGCGCAACTTCCATAATTGATTTATCTCCATCAAAGATGCTCCAAAGCCACATCCTGCGATTCAGAAAATCTAAGAGTCTTGTCATCACCATCGCTGTTAGTGCCTTCATCTCATTTTGCCGGTGAGCCACCCTTCACCACCAACTTAGAAAGAGGCGACAACAACCTCCTCCACAGGGAAGTTTTTTCACTCTTTAATCATTTCTTTTTATTTTTTTTCTCAATTATTTAGTTGTAGAAAACTCCTTTCTGCCTAATTAATGATTCCATACTGAGGACAATGTGAGAAGTAAGTGTGGGGAGGAGTTTGATTTTGGAGGTGTTTTTATTTGTTTAATTTTTATTTATATTTTGTAAAGCACTGAATTTTTGAGCATTTTATCTATATTCTAAAACCTGATTTAAATATTTCTTTTGGCAAGTGCTCTTAAAACTTGATAGATTTTAGTGCTTATCCCATGGAAATTTTGATTGTTTGATGTCTTAAACGAAGATTTTTATTTCAGGACTTCTTTCTTGTCATAGGTTGATTAATAATTTTCTTTTGACCTTTTGAGAGAAGTGCTTTGTCCTAAAGCAGATTTTTCTACATTAGGTTGAATTCTTGAGATTTTAGGCGAGGTAATAGTAACCTTAATGATAGACTTCCCTTTTCTCCATACCAAAGATATTATTCCTTAATCATTCTCTTTTCTATAAATCATTTAGGATTGAGTTAATAGGTGAAATCATCAATTTGTTTGTGCTTAATTCACTATTGTGTATGTTTCAAAACTTTGTTTAACCTATTTAAGGCACTATTCTTGGCTACATGGTTGCATGTTTTGGGGGATTGAAAGATGCAAATAGAGAAAAGCGGTAATGCATATAGTGAAGAATAAAAGAGAATGAAAAAAGCGATAATGCACATGAGTTCTCCAAAATTTCCATAAAAAAAAAAAAAAAAACAGAGAAAAATGCTCTTTTTTTCCCTTTCAAATATTTGCACCAAATCCTAGAGTATTGTGCTTTAACAAGTTAGGCTTATGTTTTGAAGTGCACCACCTTAAGTTACTATGGAACCTAATCTACTATTAGTTATATGCCTTATAGCCAATTTGATTGGTTGTATTTTGGGATATAACATTTCATATAATAAATATTTTATTATTAATAAAAGGCATATATTTATCTTTTATATTTTGCTTATTGAATCTTGGTAAAAGATAAAGTCCATAAGACAATATTGCTTCACGAAATAAATTGTAATGTGGTTATAATTATGAGTTTTATATTTGTATTAAAGCAATGTCTCTAAATATTCTTGGTTAATGTTTTCCTCATTATTTGACGATGATTAGAGCTGTTGAGATTGGTACATATTATGTTCCTTCCTTAGGGAAGCAGCTGTTCTCATAAGCTAAGATATACGTGATATCTGGAATTAATATGTAGGTGCTTGTATTTGAACAAGTCCATTGAATTGACCTGCATGAGAATTCCATATGAGAGTTACCTGTGTCTATGGAATACTCAAGTAATGGTTATGTAAGTGATCCTTTGACTTGAAATTACTAAGCTACCTTATATGGAGATGATGATGTTTTGATTCTTTGTTCACATTATTCATTCATGAATAATAAGCAATGATTAGTTTGACATAATAGGAACTGTATGGAGATACTGTGTAATTAAGAGAGGATTCATCACCCTAGGTAATTAAAGCTAACGTATTATACTGTGGTGATTAATTCTCGGACAATTATATGTAGGCCTGCTAATGTATTTGGAGATTTGAACAAGGGTCCATTGAATTGACCTGCGGATAGAGACCATTCCACATACTGAAATAAGTTAGTGTGTCTATGGCAGATTACTCAAGTAATTGGTTTATAAGTGATGTGCCTAATTTGACTTGAAATTACCTAAGCTACCTTATCATGGAGTATGATATTACTTGTTTTGGATTCATTTGTCTTCACATTATTTCATTCCCACTGAATAATAAGCATATGCATGTTAGTTTTGATACACTGACATCTCAATGAATAAGGAACCTGTCTATGGCGGTGCTACGCGAGTATGCCTAGTACACGTTATGGATACGAGCGAAGTGTTTATTCGTTTGATGAGGGGCTGGCCGAACCTGTCTCATTAAGGAGAGGATTCATTCACCCCCTAGCTTTACAATCGAGGGAAAAATGTTCTAAATTGTTCTCTATATTAGTATTGATTTAAGAAATCCTTGCGCAACGGTAGTAATGAAATTTTTCTAAAAGGGGGGGGGGGGGGGGGCAGATATAGATTTGAAACTTGTTCTCTATTAGTATTGATTAAGAAATCCTTGCGCAAGGTAGAATGAAATTAGCAAATTAGATTTGAAATTTCATTCAAACAATCAATGGCTAAGATTAAGAGAACTAACATAATTTAGTAAAGCAGATATATTCCATGCCTAATTACTAAATCAGAACATTAATGATGAAGGGATATTAATTACACTGATAAATCATGCATAGAAAGGTTTAAGTCAACCCACTTTGACTTTTCAAATATTTGGGTAGTCATGACATGTTGCTAGACAATGTACTTGACCTTTAAATATTAATTTATATTTGTTGTCAACATATTTAAAACCTAGAAGGTCACACATATAAGAATGAATATGAGAAAATGAAAACGAGAAATCGAATCAAATATAACTTGATTACAAATAAGTTTTGGGATATTATGGACAAAATTGTAATTTATATTTAATTACAACTTTACCGAAATTATTAAGTATTGACTTAATTGATTTATGTCTAAAATTTATTAAGATAAATTTTAGATGAAACAAACATAATATTTTAATTACGATTTATTTATTTAAATAGTTAAATAAATAAATATAATTGATTAAATTGAAAATCCTATTACTGTATGTATTATGATTTATTTTGAATATAATTTATCTTTAATTTGTTTTTAACTAAATTAAATAGACTGTTATTAATTTATTTATTTTAAAAGGCTTTAAAATAAAGTTCAATCTTTTATAAATAAATATCTATATTTAATGGACCTAGCATGATGAACTCAATAATTCCAAAAAGATGTACCTTCGCAGGATTTTTATATATAGAAGTGTTTTAAGGGATTACTGTCTAAAGACGTTGGCTTGTTCATAGCCACAAAACTATACCAATAAGAGTGGTAACTTACTATCCTATTACTGTATGTATTATGATTTATTTATCTAATTGTTTAAATAAATAAATAGATGTTATAATTTATTTATTTAAAAGGTTTAAATAAGTAATTTTAAATAATTTATTTATGACCTAGGATTTTTATATATAAGGTTTAAGATACTGTCTAAAGACAGTTGTTGTTCATAGCCACAAAACTAAACATAGAGTGTAAAATAACTAACAACATCATACTCTCTAATCTCTCAACCCTCTAAAACAGTTTTAGAGTTTTTCGATTGTTCATTCGTATGGATATTACTAGAAGCCGGACACTTGGACGACTTTTGGTTTGTGATAACTTAGCTGCATAGATCGAAGTTTCGGAGAATCTACAAAAGAGGTATTCTTCTAAACAATTTTATCAGTTTAATCATTTAAACGGATCTCTGTTAAAATAATTATTTTGTTATAATTATCTCTTTCCACTGCGTATTGTTGATATTAAAACCCAACATCTACTGCATGCCTAAAATATCCAAGTCTTTATGTTTTGTGCTGAAGAGGATGCTTGAGGTTGCTATATACTAGTATGGATTTGATGGAATGTATTATGAATTGTTGTTACCTTACTTGCCTTTTCGCTAAAATTTTTCAATCTTTTGCTAGAGAATGCTGTGATACGGTAAAGTGAACTTCTATGTGAGGTCGATTGAGAGTTTTGGTCATGCTTGAGGATAGGCATGGCATAAGTGTGGAGAAATTTGATAAGTGGTTAATTTAGCATAATATGCTCTTTTTTAAAATATTATTTGTGGATATTTTTATTTTAAAATGAGAATTTTCACCTAGTTTTCATATTTTTCTTAGATGATGCTAAATTCATTAGCAAGGAGCTTTTGAGGTCAATTCTCGAAGTTTTGGAGAAATATGCTAAGTTAGAGCTAAATTCCAAGAAATTGCTAAAATCTACTGGAAGTTGACAAATTAACCTTAGGCAAGGCTAAGGGAGACACGTCCAGAACAGATTCATAACCTCTTAAAAGTTTACAAATTAACCTCGGGCAAGGCTAAGGGAGACGCGTCCAGGGCTGATAGAGATCAAGGTGTTTGCCAAGTAGGATTACTTCGGGCTTACTCTAGAAAGTCATTTAAAGCAACTAGACCACTAATTTGGAAATCAGGAAGATACTCAAAATCAAATATTTTATTTTTATAACTAATTTGAGATTTATTTTCCTAGTTTAGGATTTTTTCCCTCTCCTATATATAGAACCTTAAGTCTATTGAATAGAGGATCCTTTTTTGTTTTTAGAATAGCAGTTGTTCTTTTAGGTTTTTCTTTTATTTTCTGCGTTTTCTACATGGCCAAGCGTGGCTAAACATTTAATTACAGTCAAAGGTTGAGTTCGATGTAGAAGTTCTTCTATGATTGTGAGATCTTAATTTATTTATTTTCTTCTTTAATTCCATAAATATTCATCTATTTTTTTGCATATATGAGAAACTTCATCTCTATTGTTATCTTATTGTTTGTTTAATGTGGCCAGTTGTTGAATTTAATAGGATAGCATATAGCTAATCAATAAGATTAAATCCATAATTGTTTATTTGAGTTGATTGAAGTAGCAAATAATATAATCTGATAGTAACCAAACTTTTGGATTATATTCATTCACAATCTAGTTTAAATGAACCTTGCTTGTAGAGTTTGTTAATTAGGGCAGGGTCTTTCTAATTCTTATTGCTATTAGCAAATTGAATTCTGTCGCTTGTTTAGGATTGTTTGCTAGTTAAGGATTATTCATAGTGCTTGTCTTGTCTAATCTAAGAATACGAAAAGATTAATCAACTACACTCGTTCAAAGATTATAACTTGTCTATTGCTTGGAATTATTGAGTTATCTTAGAATCAATGATCAATCAAGAGAATTTCTTACTAAGAATTGTCTTTGACTGAATTTATCTCCTATTCATTTAAACCCACTCCTTTTATTGC
This sequence comes from Jatropha curcas, assembly GCF_014843425.1. The sequence goes on from NW_023590670.1 coordinate 50,753, forward strand.
GCTCTTGACTTATTTCAATTAATTTTGTTTGATTCATTCTCTACTACAAACCACCCCCTCCCCATTTTTATTTTTATTATTTTATTTTCTAGTTTTTTGAAAGATTTAATCAAAACTAGTCTCTAGGGTTTGATCCTTCTCACCTTATCTATAATTACTTAGAATAGAAAAAGCAGGAATTATTTTTGGTAGCTTCGACAACTGTCATTGGTTGAAATCTTATCTTTACTCCTAATAAATAAGTTAGGTAAGCGTGACATTATTGGAATCTGAAGATGGAACTGCCAAAACCAGGTTTTATTTATATATGATCATTGTTTTTTAACTCATTTAATTATGTTTTGTTGTTTATTGATTTTGACAAAACTATTTCCCACCCTCCCTCCCCTTATCTATAATTACTTAGAATAGAAAGAGCAGGAATTATTTTTGGTAGCTTCGACAACTGTCATTGGTTGAAATCTTATCTTTACTCCTAATAAATAAGTTAGGTAAGCGTGACATTATTGGAATCTGAAGATGGAACTGCCAAAACCAGGTTTTATTTATATATGATCATTGTTTTTTAACTCATTTAATTATGTTTTGTTGTTTATTGATTTTGACAAAACTATTTCCCACCCTCCCTCCCCTTATCTATAATTACTTAGAATAGAAAGAGCAGGAATTATTTTTGGTAGCTTCGACAACTGTCATTGGTTGAAATCTTATCTTTACTCCTAATAAATAAGTTAGGTAAGCGTGACATTATTGGAATCTGAAGATGGAACTGCCAAAACCAGGTTTTATTTATATATGATCATTGTTTTTTAACTCATTTAATTATGTTTTGTTGTTTATTGATTTTGACAAAACTATTTCCCACCCTCCCTCCCCTTATCTATAATTACTTAGAATAGAAAGAGCAGGAATTATTTTTGGTAGCTTCGACAACTGTCATTGGTTGAAATCTTATCTTTACTCCTAATAAATAAGTTAGGTAAGCGTGACATTATTGGAATCTGAAGATGGAACTGCCAAAACCAGGTTTTATTTATATATGATCATTGTTTTTTAACTCATTTAATTATGTTTTGTTGTTTATTGATTTTGACAAAACTATTTCCCACCCTCCCTCCCCTTATCTATGTAATTTTGGTTCCCGTTGGTTGCTTCCGTGACTAGAACCTGATCATCTGCGTATTGTACAATCTTATTTGTTACTGCCTCATATTAACTGTCTTCATAGGAGCATACGATAATATAGATGCGAAGGGCCGTTTTGACTCATTATCTGGAATCTGGACCAGTATGGAACTGTGCCCAGACAACCACGGTTTATTTATATATGATTCATTGGTTTATTTAATAACTCCATATGGTCTCAATATCATAGATATATTCTTCGGAAATTGTTTATATTTGGATTTTGATCAAACGAACTTATTTTCCCACCCTCCCTCGCCACTTATCTCCTATAACTTACCTTAGATAGAAAGGAAGCGAGGAATTATTTGAATTCATCGGTTTTGACGCTCGCACAACTACTTATATGTTCAGCTTGAGTTTTGAGCACAATTCCTATTAATTCTTTACTCCTAATAAATAAGTTTATGAGTAAGGCGTGACTTCTGATACACTGGAATCTGACAGACATGGAAATAGAGCCACAAAAAACCAGGTTATAACTTTATATATTGATCAGGTGTTCTTTAAACTCATTTAACATTTATTTGTTTTTAAAGTATAGCTTTCTCTCGCCTTATTAAGAACAACAAAACCTAATTTCCCACCCTCCCTCCCACTTATCTAACACAACTCTCTACTATAGAAACTACAAAGAATAAAAAACAAAAAAGGCTAGATACATACTAGAAGAGGTTGGCACAGGCAAGTTGTGATTGTTAGGTACAAAATTCACCTTAAGTCTGTATAACGTCATACATAGTCGGCATCCTTAAATATTTTCCTAACTTATCAATTTCTTTCGACGATACGATAATCGTTCATGGGTAAATATAAAAAGGTATGCATAGTAAATGCCCAAAGTGAATTGAAAACTGTGATTAATAAGGAAATTCAACAATCTGAACTATTGTTGAACTGTATTCCAACAAATATAACTTTACAGATATACCATTGGAATCTTCAGAAAAGTTAAAAGAACATGGATCGGTATCGGGCCAAAGAGGAAGGGAACTCATATAAAAGGGAATGAAAATAAACTAAAATATTTAACTTTCAATTATATAAACCAATAAGAATTCTATATATATTTGTTTCTTGGCTTGTTTTCTTCTCTAATATAGTGTTTAAATTAGGCGATATATAAGAAAATAAGAGTAGCGGATGGGCTTTAGTTAGCGATTCTTATGTATCTGTATTATTTTTTGTTGATTTCTTTAATTTAATCTGTGGAGAATAGGTCAACTAGGTCCTATGTGATTGTTTTTATATTAGGTGAACTCTTATAACGCGCGTTATTTGCAAACAACTCTGAGACATATAAATAATTACTTTTGTAATATTGAGCTTTTCTCAACCACCAATCATTAAGAAAGTTAACACCCAATCTACGCTTTCTCTATTTTCCATCGACCAACTCTCACTTTTCTTTCATCACCTTCAAACATTTGGACTTAGTTGATGGATTAAAATGTCTGCAAATTATTTGGGCTAGAGACAACAGAACGACTTCAACATAATATACCTTGTTACTTTGGGGCTCACTAGTATTAGTTTGATTAATAAACGTGGAATCTAGAACGGCTAATAATAGATAAATAGGTATAGTATAATAAGTGGTGAATATAGGATACAAATAAGGCTCTTTAATATATATACATACTCGCAAAGCTACTATCTACACTGTACTAACCCTATTATTTCTTTAAAGAAAACAAAAAAGGCATATCTCTACTTCGTGAGTTCTTTAAATTAGACTTAAAAGATACTTTTCCAATATCATACTACGCTAGAATAACTAGGTTATTTACTATCTGTATTGAGACAGTAACGCAGGTCGGAAATAAGTACATGACTTACCATTCCTCCTCTCCCATCCTTGCTTCACACCACCACTCTTTGGAGTGGCCTACCGAGAAATTAAATTGGAGAACACTACACCATGCCGGAAAAAAGCACCATCACTTATGACCGTCTCTATCTGATGCTGAAGATAAATATATGCTTGGACACTACTTCTTGAGTGTTGGTTTTTGTGTAAAACGAGGTATCCGAGAATGCCTTCTGATTCTTTTCTACATGTGTATTAATTTAACATATTCTTGTTAAAACTCTAAAAAATATTTCTTAATGTAAAGTTTTGATAGAAGAGTGTGAGTTATTAACTTGCTTTTATTTTTTAATTTATTAAATGAAGTTCTAAGTTAATTGCCATAATGAGAGTTAATTGAGAGCCTCACCATGGTATGTTCAAAAATAAGTATTACATATTTTGTTTTCGATCTTAGAAAGTTTATTAATTACTACATCTTTTGACTAGTTCTTTTTTCTGCCGGCCCAAACCACACAAACCGCTGCTTTGACTACTTCGTACTCGTATCTTATAGACCTTAGTTG